>VYZV01007122.1:218744-234293 GCA_013401275.1 Pandion haliaetus | reverse complement strand
CTCCCCCCCCCAACCCCGCAACCTCCAGGAGCCGCCCTTTCGTCGGGCCTCCTCGCCCGCCGGTCGGGGCACCGGTCTGGGCCGGTGACGGTACCGACGTGAGGGTGGCCGGCGGCCCCNGACCCGGGCCCGGTTTGGGTAAAGGCTGCGGAGCTAGAACAGGCCGGGGCGGTGCAGCCCGGCCCGCCCCTCCCCGCGGGGAAGCGGCTGGAAGAGTGCGGGCGGCCCTTTGTGGTGGGGCTGCTCGCTGCCCGGCCCCCGCCCCGGGTGTTCCTGCAGGCACCGCCGTGGTGGTGGTGGTGGTGGTGGTGGTGGTGGTCGTCGCCGGTTTTTTTTGCTCCGGAGAAGTTTTGTTGCTTCGGTGGTGAGGGTTGGCCATCTCCGTGCCCGGCGTGGGTAGGGTCTCGAAGTGCCGGTGCATGTAACCGGGGAAAGCGTAAAGGTGAAGGCACCCGGGTATTGGAGAGCGGGGCGTTTTTATCGTTTTGAAATCTTGATGATCTGAGGTGGTTGGCCATCAGTCACCGTTCGGAAAGTTAGCTTCGGAGAGAGCAAAACGTGGGCACGGTTTCTCAACCGTAACATCTTTTCAGCGTAGTCCGGGATAGAGAATGTGCTGTGCGTCACCTCTGCCTGCTCTTGTTGTGTGACATCCCGACCTGGAAGTTAGTCAGCTTCAGAGTACAGTGCAAAAGCCCAGCTTTTCTTATTGAGAATTGGGTCCCTGGAAACCTAATTTTCCCTGTTGGGTGTGTTTTCAACTTGGTCTCCTAAGGGAAGAGGGCTTATGGATGAGCTCTGTCTATTCCTTCTCCACCTAGTAATAGTAGCTCTCTGGCCAATTTCAGTCAAAGTTGCCAGCGACAGAAAGACGTTGAAGTCTTCAGTTTCATGGAAATCAACATCTGATAAATGCAGAAGATCACAATTATTGCTCACACCAAGGGCAGGGCACCTAGAATCCAGCTCCTCGTGACAGGCAGCGCAGGTGAACTGGGTCCCATCAGCATGCATGTGGCTGAATACAGCTGTAGCACACAATGCCGTTTGTCCAGGGAAGTTTGCAGGGAAAAGGTGGACGTAAGGTGAAGAAGAAGGGAATGGTGATGCACGTAGAAAATCACACATCTTTATTTTTGCCTTTCACATAAAGCTTGGCCTTCTGTTAGACTCCACCCAAACGTATGGTTATTAAATACTTTTAGCAAAGGTAGCTTAATGATTGCACAGTTAAGCATTCAGAAGTCGGGTCATCTAATAGCTTGGTTTGGAAGCATGATTTTAGCTTTGCTTTTTTATATACAATGCATTGGGACAATCTTATTTACGTGATTACATAGCACTTTAACAAACTGCAGAGTATTGTTTGTCACTCGTGAATTGTGTGCAGTAACCAGGCAAATAGGAAGGAAGAAACTTCTTCCTTATTAGGAAGTTATTATTACAAGGATTTAGAATTTTTAATTTTGACTTTCAATTAGTGCCATAGTAATAGTTCATAGGTACGTTTTGGGGTGAAATAGATTTGACAACTGATAATATGTTTGTCACTGAATGGGAAATAAGCCTAGGAAATGCTCATGTGGTGAGCATGATTTTGAGATGCATGTATTCAAAACAATGTATCGGGTATGTGAAGCAGTATGAGAACACTGCAAACTTTGGAGTATTTGGATATTACTTATTCCCTTAGAGACTTACTTATTCCCTTAGGTTATGGACACATGGGAAGATTTTAATGGAGTAGGTGAAAAATGGTGGTGGATCCTGGAGGAGCCTGACCGCTGCAAAGAGATAATTAGGATGTAAGTGCTTGATAGTAGCTTTGGTGCTGTAATTCTTGGTTCTCCAAGTAGTGTTCCCAGGAGCTGACCAGGGACAGACTGAAGTGACTGTCACTCACGCGGCGCTGTGATCTGTGCCTGGCATGTGCCTGCTGTATGCGTCGCAGACTCTGTGTAGCTGAAGTTTAGTCGTAGTCTGAAATTCCAAAGACATCTTATGAGAAAGAAGGCAAAAATTCAGTGAATGTGTTCTGCTCGCGCCGCTGGCCGAGCTACTCCAGCTACTCCACTTTGTCTCTTCTTGGGTGAATGTAGAGGATGCTTCCTTCTCTTTTAAAGGGAGGAATTAAAGAGCTACTTTTACGTGGGTTGTTTTGGTGGTGGTGGTGGTTCCCCCCACCCCGTCTGCTGAAATTGTAAGAATGCCTCCAACTCCCAGATGTTGAACTATAATGAATTAGGTGACAAAGAGATTTGGAATAGTTCCATTTCAAATATTCAACCACGCTTTTAATTTGCAAAGTGCATCGGCATAAGGTGTGTGACATTGTAACCAATCATATCCAGCTTGGATGTGAATTAATACAGTGTATGGGTTGAAGCTGGATACTGCACAGGGTAGAAGAAAGACGTAAATACATGAGGAATTCAAGGGCTGGGACATGCTGGATTTGACAAGAGCCATTCTGTTGTTTAATTTTCGTACAGTAGTGCTTTTGTTTATGTAAAAAGTGTTTGGATCCAAGATGGTCTTAAAAATAACTTTGTAAATGACATGTGACTGGGGGGGAGGTATAAGTAGCATAGCATTTAATACGAAGGGATTCTCAATGAATCAATGTCATTTGCATCGTAAGTACTTGTAAAAAAATCATGAAGTCTGTGCCCTTTGAAGGATAGTGAGTAAGCATCACAGCACCGTGTTTCAGCTGAGAGAGTTTTCAGTTAAATAACAATATTGAACATGGGCCCTAATTATCAAAATGTGAGCGGAGAGGTGTGCCTAGCTGTGTGTACAAGCCAGGTGTTCAAATGACAATGGATATGTAAAACGTGTGCATGCATAGCATCTGACAGCTTTGATGTTCCTAATCATTTCATAATGGATCTAGTTATAATTCTCAGGCTTCTGAAGAAGTGTTATATTTGTCTGCAGCCTGAAGGGCTGCTCATCCTTAGTATTGCTGGTCAATTTATAACTTCGTTCCTGTGCTAGCGTTCTTCATCCCTGTCATGTTTGTGACTCCTTTATTCAAGTTTCGTTCCTCAGGAACGTGTTTTCCTATGCCGATGGGTATCAATCATAACATGAGTTGTGTGTGTTTTCTGGAAAGCGGAGTGAAGTTTGCAGCAATACGGGTAAGGTCACAACTCCCTGATTAAGAAACATTGTGCAGTGCCTGGTTTATGTAATGCTAACCCAGCTTGCTGGTTAAAATACAATTCCAGCTTTTATATGTGCATATCATGTGTGTACTTTGGTTTGACCTTACAAGTGTAGCACTGTTATCATGCTCTGAGTAAGCACAAAAGGGATTCTGCTGTGTGTACAGGACTGACAAATTTTGCGTAAACTCAGTTTGCTTGTAAACTCAGTTTGTTTCCTGTATGAAGAGCTATGGTGTTAGTCTTTGAAAGTGAATGAGTTACTTCTGCAACCCTGACATATGACAGCAATCTTTTACATCAGCCATGCTGTGTGCCATTGTGATTGAGATAAGAACAAAGTAGCAGACTGCTAAAAATGTTTCATACTTCCTGTTAACAAGTCCCTTTCCGCACCCAGTTACCTGAACTTCTGTCAGGTTAATTGACCGAGTTGAAGACCATGAAATGAGATCAATGCCATCTAAAAGCACATCTCAATCTGATACCAAAATGAGTTCTTTGTGGTTCATCTCTAGTGAGGCTGGAATGATCAGAGTATGTATCTGTTAACTTTTAGGTCTAAATGCAGGTTTCTCAGATCTTGTGATCTGAAAGTCATTGTTGTGGTGGGCAGTGCCATGAGAAGATTATTGAAAACATTGTTCTTCAGGCTGCTGATGCTATTAAAAACAGCATAAAGGTATTATGGGAGGAGGAGAGCTTAACTTTAAAGTTTTGTTCTTCTGCAAATCACTGAAGATTAAAGTGAAAATAACGTTGTCCATTTGGGGTGTCTGCCTGCATCTGTAGTCTGTAATACGTGGTTGGCTTAAGGGATGCTTAATTCATGCCAGCCTTCGACCTTTGAAGTTGGACTCTGCTTTGTTTTCCTGCATCAGTGAAGTTGTTAGCTAGAAATTGAACACAAATCTTGGATGGGCTGGAAATTGCCTTTTGCTCCGTACTACAGCCCTTCTTACTCATTTACTACACTAATAAAATGGTGCTAGCCCAACACTGAGCAACTCCACATCAGCAACGAGAGAAGGAACGCCATTTCATTTTTTCACTATTGGAGGATCCATGACATTGAGATGCTGTTTAAATATTATGTATCTGTAGTTTAAGTGCTTGATTCTTCTACATAAGGCTCTCGCTTCTACATAAGTCTTCCTGTGTAACTGGAGAAGTTTAACTAGTTTTGGCGTCATCTTGAGTCATACTTCCACAAACATTAAGCCAGCGCTGCCACTGCAAGAAGCACTCTTATACCAACATAAGCAGTTTCAGTGTACTTCTCCGGGAGTGGGGGGTCTCTTTGCGATCCTTTTGCAGAGTAAATTTTAAGTTGAAGTAATGTTCTTGTCTGGCTTCCTGTGTGAGTACCAGCAAAGCGGGGGAGAGGCTACATCTCTCAGCATTATTTTGGAGTAGGTGGGACAGTGGGGAAGGGTAACCATCTTACAGATTTTCCTATATTGCAGTAAGGGCAATTTGTTAACTAAGGAAGTTTAGGTAGCTAGTTTAGCATATGTTACAGTGTCACTCATTGACTCTGTTAGCATTCAGATTTGATAAAATAGTTAATACAAGCAAAAAAAATTCATTTGCAGTGCATCAGGTTTCAACTGTTAGTTGCCTTTCAGAACTCTGTGCAGCTTACATCTCAACATGAGGAGAGCTAGGTTGAAAACAGGTTGAATGTCCGGGCCCAGAGGGTGGTGATCAGTGGCATGAAGCCTAGTTGGAGGCCAGTAACTAGCGGTGTACCCCAGGTATCAATTCTGGGTCCAGTCCTGTTTAACGTCTTCATTAGTGATTTGGATGGTGGGACAGAGTGGGCCGTCATCAAGTTTGCTGATGACACCAAACTGGGATGAGCGGCTGGTACACCAGAGGGTTGTGCTGCCATCCAGAGGGACCTCGACAGGCTGGAGAAACAGGCTGACAGGAAGGAACCTCATGCCGTTCAACAAGGGCAAAGGTAAAGTCCTCTGCCTGGGGAAGAACAACTCAGTGCACCAATATATGCTGGGGGTCACCTAGCTGGGAAGCAGCTTGGCAGGTCGTGGTGGACACCAGGTTAAACATGAACCAACAATGTGCCCTTGTGGCAAAGGTGGTGAATGGTATCCTGGGCTGCTTTAGACAAAGTATTGCCAGCAGGTCAAGGGAGGTGGTTCTTCCACTGTGCTCAGCACTGGTGAGGCCACACGGGGAGTCCTGTGGCCAGTTCTGGGTTCCCCAGTACAAGAGATAGTGGCCAGTTCTGGGTTCCCCAGTACAAGAGATAGTGGCCAGTTCTGGGTTCCCCAGTACAAGAGATAGTGGCCAGTTCTGGGTTCCCCAGTACAAGAGATAGATGGACATAGTGGAGAGTCCAGTGAAGGGCCACAAAGATGACTAAGGTACTGAAGCATCTCTCATCTTAGGAGCGGCTGAGGGAGCTGGGACTCTTCAGCCTGGGGAAGAGAAGGCTCAGGGGGATCTCATCAATGTGTATAAATAACTGAAGGAAGGGTGCAAAGAGCCAGGCTCTTTTCGGTGGTGCCCAGTGACAGGACAAGAGGCAATGGGCACAAACTGGAATGCAGGAGGCTCCATCTGAACATCAGGAAACACTTCCTTACTGTGAAGGTGACCGAGCGCTGGAGCAGGATGCGCAGGGAGGTTGTGGAGTCTCCAACCTTGGAGATATTCAAAAGCCATCTGGATGTGGTCCTGGGCAACTGGCTCTAGGTGGCCTGGCTTAGGCAGGGGGAGGTTGGATCAGATGACCTCCAGAGGTCCCTTCCAACCTCAACCGTTACGTGATTCAGTAATACCCTAACCTACTTCAGAACCAAAGAAACTCTGAGAAGAGTGCAGAAAACTAAAAAAGTCAATATTTACAATGCTGTAGTTACATCTTGCCTACCTGACCATTGCTATGTCATCACTGTCTTTAGTTAGAGCTGCAGCAGTTACCATTTGTATCCAACCTATAAAAAAATTGTGATAATTTCTATTTGGTGTAGTATTTGCCTGTATTCAGTCAGCATGCATGTGCTCTGTACTTCTGAGTTGCAATTTTCTTGCTCTGTGATACTAGCTGGGGGCTGCAGCTCTGCCTTTAAGCCTCTAACCAATGATGCCCATAACACTTGCACACCCTTTCCTCTTCTGTCTTGTTCTCCATGGCTCAAGTTCAAAACTTCTGTGGGAGGCAGCTGTAGGGTACTTAGCTGGTGTCTGTGTTCATTTAAATGAAAGTGGGGGAGAGTTGAGGGCTTCTTGGGTTTGTTTTTGTTTAAGTCTGTGACCAAAAGTGATGCTCAGTCTCAACAGCTGATAATTTAGATTATTAAGTATTGCCTTTATCTGAAGCAGTGGTGTCTGTCGAGGTCGTGTTTTATACTTGCTGTGGTTGGCAAGTTATAGAGAGTCCCACCTGTGGATTGTCTCAAGCGGCTTTACAGTCCATCTTACTCACTTTGTCTGTGGTTTTTCTGTTTTATTCTGGATGGGGTTGGGAAGACCCTGTGTTTCTTAGCTTGGAAAAATTAACTGTTTGAGCTATCCCTTCCTAAGGAACACAATGGAGATCTCCCTCTTCTAGGTTCACTTCAAGATATTCTTGCCAAGTCAGTCTCGAGCTGAATAGGGAGGTCATTTCGGACAGGGATAGAAAAAGGAGTTGGAAGTAAGGCATTTTAATTTTATAGAATGATTTTCTAATGAAGTAAAACTTGTAGGATCATGGTGTCAGTCTGTCCCTTCCCTTTATGCATTCCTTTCAGACCTCTGCAAAGTAGTAACTTGGAAATCTGGTGTTAGTTTCTGCTCTGTCGTCAGTGCTGAATTTCTACAGTAGTCTTACTTGCTTTTTCTAGTGCTTTCAGAACTACTTACCCCTGGATAGCTCATGTACAGTAATTCTAAGCTAAATAAGTAGTTCCTAAAGTGGTGGGATTAACAAATTCAGGTTTCCTATGGATTTGCGCCTAGTGGTTCCATTTTCTGGTATTTCACATACATTGATCTTGTTTTTAAATTTCCTCTTTGAAAGTGGTTGTTAAGAAAGCGTTCCTGCTTTCCCTGGTCACCTGGGCTCAGGTACCTTTAGTTTGGACCTCTCTGTTAAAACCAATTGAAATAGTTTGCAGCTTTATCCCCACCAGTATTATTCAAAACTGTCAAACATCCAGATCGCAAGATGAGTCCTTTATTCTTAGAACTGAAGCAATTGCTCAGTGGACCCACTTGATACAGAAAAAGCTCTGAAGAGCAAAGGTGCGAAATAGCATTGAGGTTGTGAAGGAGAATGAGCCCTCTTCCATCCGCTAAAACCTTTTGTGAGGAGCCTGGAATGAAATGTGCATTGCGAAGTTGTGGGGGTTTTGTTGGGCTTGGGGGCAGAGTGTGTGTGTGTGTGTTTGTTTTTTAAAGGTCGTTACAGCTGGTAATAGTGAAAGCACCACTTCTGGAATAATGTGCTGGCCTTTTCTGAAGGATGTGGCAGTGCACTGTCTGGACAGGTGCTTTGGAAGCGCTTTCATACAGTTGCCAGTTTCAACAATTCTGAAACTTGAAGGGAAGTTTCATTAACTAATTCTTGTAAAGTCAACGTACTTAGAAATTATGTGTCTTAACAGTGGAGTTGGGGAGTAAGTTTGATCAGCTTATACATTAAAACTGAAATACTGTTTTATGGTGCCTTCTACCTCAGCCATTTTTGCCTTTAGCCCCGTTAAGATTCATAGGGAAATCCTTTACTCTGGAAGGTCAGTGTTTGTGACCAAAACTCAGAATGGATCTCTTCTGCATGTTGTAAAGGAGCTCTGTAGTGAAGACCCATACAATATTGCTTCCTGTATCATGAACCCTTGATGAGTTTTTCATTTGTGTCAGATTTCTCAAACCCCAAGCCTATAAAATATTCAAGAACTCGACTGTGTAATCCTTCGCACTTAATGACTTACATCTGAAAAGATTAATTAAAAAAATTGTCACATATACTCTCTGGATGCCCTGCACATTTCAGTTCTAGGATATTTTGCGCTACTTGTTAGTTAGGGTCATCAGGAGAGAGCAGCAACTCAGTTTAGCATGTGTCTGTGTGTCTGGCGCGGCTATCGGGAATCACTTGATATGTCCTCAAGACCATATGCAGCTTTATAAACAGACTATGTGAGGATCCTTTGTAGTTGCAGAACAAAAAAGGAGCTCAGCTTAAAACCAAAAAATGAAGCAGAGGATAGTATTCTGACTATATCATTGTGGCCAAAATGAAAGGTTTTGTGTTTTGATTCTAAATTGATTATCAAGCCCTGTGATGAGGTACTGTTCTTTGAATAGAGATTTCATCTGGAGATAGGTCATGTCAGAAAGCAGAATTAGTCTGGCTCTTGATGAAGCTGTAGCTTCTACATTTGTCTAGTAGGTCTGTGGTGTTTCAAATACAGCTTTCATATGTGGATGGCTTCCTCAGTTCCAAATAATCATCTTGGTCCCAGTATTCAGAGACCATGATGACTTACATGTTACAGCTTTTTCCAGGAAAAAGAAGTTCTTTCTTCTTTAGGCAACGTGCTGCCAGCAAGATTTGGCTCATCAACAGATGCTCTCGCACCGGAGTGGGAGCACACTCAGCCTCAGCCATGGTGGAGGCAATCTTTGTCATATAATAGACCTTCCAGTACCTAAAGGGGGCCTATGAGAAACCTGGAGAGGGACTTTTTACAAGGGCATGTAGTAATAGGACAAGGGGTAATGGCTTTAAATTGAAAGAGAGTAGATTTAGATTAGATGTAAGGAAGAAGTTCTTTACAGTGAGGGTGGTGAGGCAGGTGGTGGATCAGGTTGCCCAGAGAAGTTTTGGATTCCCCATCCCTGGAAGTGTTCAAGGCCAGGTTGGATGGGGCTTTGAGCAACCTGGTCTAGTGGAAGGTGTCCCTGCCCATGGCAGGGGGTTGGAACTGGATGATCTGGATGATAAGGTCCCTTCCAAGCCAAACCATTCCATGATTCTAATACAGGTAGCCTAACCTGCATAGAGATGATGACCTGTTATAGGAGGCAGTTGTCTGCAATCCCCTTTGTATCCACTTAGCTTTCATCATCAGAACAGACTTCTTGACTCCTTTGTCAAGCATAGCATAATTAGATATGTATCTTCTATTTGAAAATAATTTTCTATTTTAAAGTGTATTCCAGATCACTGGGCGTTGAAAACCAGGGAGGTGAGCACTGTCTTGCAACTTAAGAGACGTTCCTCGTACTTTCTCACTTCCTTCATTAAATTGGTATGTGGTAACTTGTGAATCTTAACAAAATGCATGAAGAGCATGGGGATTGTGAGGATTTCCCTGGTCATTGCTTTCTAATATCCTAAAGGAAACAGTGATGCTCACCTTACTTTGATCTGAAGTAGCTGAGGACACTCTTTGGGGTGACAGCTCTGGTCTTCGCGATTCTAGCTCGTGGACTGATTGTGTAATTACAGCACTTTACCTCCCAAATGCCTGCTTCCATATAACAATTCATCCAGACCACAGGAGATGGTTCGCATGGGCATCTCCCTTTACTAGCACTGTGTGCCACTTCAGTCTGTAGTACCAGGGTTGTCTGCACAATGTGTGAGGGTGGCAGCAGCTCACATCTGGATGCAAAATGTCCAGAGATACCTCTCCTTAAATGGTTTTCAGAACATCATCAGCAAGTAAGAGACTTGGTTCAGTAGACTTTCTCTCTCTCTCTCTCTCTCTCTCTCTGCCCCTCCTCTAAGGTTTAAAAATAAATGAGGCCGTACTAACCTAGGAAGACTTGAGGGGCAACAATGGTAGAGCAAGAAGAATAAACATGAGAGGTGGATCTTTAGGTGATTAATAGGGAAGTTTCTTTTTTTTCCTGAAGTTTCTTAAGCAGATTTGGTCAGGATTTCTCAGAACAACCCTACAACTATGCTGTCCTGAAACCGCATGTTAGTAAAAGGTCACGAGCAATTATGTATTTAATATTACAAAAAGTATAAATGAAAACAAAAATTAATGTAGATATGAGGGAATGTCACTTGAGGGATCACCCTTCTTCTTCCTCCAATGCTGTTATAAAAAAAAAAAAAGAGGAAGTTTTCTTTCTAGTTCTCTTGCGTGTTCTTGTATAATAGCCTTACTGAAACTTTATTGCTTTAAGTCAGCAGGACGAAAAACACCGATTATTTGAGCTTAGGTAGTACAAACAAAAGAGGTAAAGAAAAAAATTCTAAAAGCAGTAAAGTTTTTTTCCATCTGTTGTTATTTGCAGACACCTTAAAAAAAAAAAAAAAGTGGCTTGTGTAACAAATTTTAGTTTCTTGGCATTGGTTTTCTTTTTTTAACTTTGGCAGAAGCTCTGGGAACAGTCTGGCTGCCCTAGGAAACTGTCAGCTGGTTTGCATCGGGAATGTGTATTCTGTGAAAAGTCGAGATAGTTCTCTCCTGCCCTTTAATCCCTAGTACATCCTCCTCAGCAAAAGGTGGTGTATGCTGTGACCAGTCTGACGCTAGCTGGTCAGCCAGCGCATACCTGCTGCTGAGCTGGTCACAGACCCGAGCGGTATCCCATCGCTTACCTGCAGTGTTAGCACTGACCTCACTTCTCTGCTCAGTCTCAGGTTTTTGCAGACGTCTGGGAACTTCCTATCTTTGAGAGGTTTCATTTAGGTCGGAAGGTGGGCCCAGCTGTTGTTGTGAGTGGGTGGATGAAGAGACACGATACGGTAACAAGAAAACCTTGGTTTCTTCAGAAACCGGACTGAAAGATATGAAAGGGATTTTTACTCTTACCAGGAAAAACAGTCCTTTTCAATTTCCTTACAGTAGTCTTAACAGGTTGCTTCTACAGGCAAAAGTAGTTGGTATACATAGGTAACAATCACAAAGGTAAGCTTTTGAGTTTTGTTTCCTGCAATCATTTTATTAGGTGAATGCAAAATTAGAATAGAATTGTTTCAAGGGAGAATAAAGAAAGGGCAGTAAATCGTGTCTTTTTGTCTCAGGGGCACCTTGCTTGTGATTAAAAGCTTGGATTAAGTCCCTGGTTGAAGCTAACCTTGTTGCAAAACATGCATGGAAGACTGGAAAAGAGAGCTCCAGCAATCACTTGAATGAAGAGGACACTGTCTTGCAGGAAAAAAAAAAAATACAGCATTTGAGTAGTTATTATCTATGCCTTGGAATTTATCTTAGCTGTAAATCATGGCTAACTACACGAGGTGTGCAAAACTAATAAGAACTGTGAGATTGTAGCAATGCAACTGCGTAAGCTTGCTGAAGTATTTTTAAGAGGAAGAACGATTTGGACTGCTGGTAGTTTTACAGAATATGTGTAGCTGCATATTAAAAAGATTCTTTCTGCCTCATACAGAAGAATGGAATAGCTTTACTAATTTGAGGAGGATTGTTTTGTACAGCCAGCGATAACAGATTGGAAGAATTATTTTCTTTTTATGAATATTAAGTTTGGAAACACTTCCTAAATAAAGAGTGAAAACTTAATGTCAAATAAGATAATCTAAACTAACTTTTTCTTAAAAAACTAAATCTGCTGAGTGCATATGTTTTGAAGAAAAGGTTTCATAAAATAAGTTGCTGAATAATACCTGCAAAGATGGGTGGTAGACAAGAAGACACTTCAAAACAATTTGGTTTTGAGTTTTCTACCCTACTTTTTCAGAACTATAGAGGAGATTAAATTATGTTGAACTTAAATCTTAGGAACACAAAATATCTTTTCATTTCTGGGGATGACATTGCATTTAAATTAAAATCAGTATTTCAGCTTGGCATTGTAAGAGCTATAAACTACATAAACCTTGAGGGAACCTTGGTACTAAATAAATATAAATGTTGAATTGCTTTTTCTTCATCTGGCTAAGGAATTTGGAATTTGCTACATTCTCTCTGCAGAAGACATTCGCCTGAGTCAAGTGGGCATATTTCATGAGTGAACTTAAAATACGTTTGCCCCTGAGCTTATAAAGCAAATACATGTCTTCTGCTTTAGAGAATCAGTGAAGGAATCTCTCTGTGAAGAAGTATTACTTGACATGGAAGAAGTAAAGAGAAAGCTATTGTCAAAGCTCTGCTGATAGAACAGCTGCGAGGCAGAAATGGAGACAGGATAAACATTATTCATCAGCCCACAGAAGTCTCCACCTGGGCAGGTTTGGGTTTTTTGTGGTTTGTTTTTTTTTTTATTTGCAGAGCCTATATTTTCAGCAGCTCTTAAGAATACCACCTCCCTGGTGTTGCGAGCCCTAACTGTTCTGAGGTGTATCAAGTAAAATGCAAAGGGTTTTGTTCTTACAGAATAAGAATAGGAGAAAACACAGCTTCAGTTCACCATGTTTCTTACAGTACAATCTACCGGTAGAAACCCCAGAGTTGTATACAAGTGCTGTTTAACAAACTGAACCACCTCTTTTCAGTTAGTGTATTTCAAGTTCTGATTTTCTGTCTGGTTAATTAGATGATGTGTACAGCCTTGCTTTTCCTTAGTGGTCCCACAAAACTTCTTTGAAACGTTGGTTGAATAGTAAACTTTGATAAACTTGACTTAAAGTAATTCCACAGTAAAGCAAAGTTAGAATAATATTCATTGCGTTCCTATTGCCCTGTCTTCTATATGAAATGGGCTGTATATCCCAGTAGAACTGAAGCATATCCAATACAAACTTGAAGTTGTTTATGTTTCTGAGGCTTATGCACTCAATGTGGTAGCATCTGGCTTGAAATGTGCAGGGAACAGCATCACTTGGAAGGAGCTTAGTGATGTCATTTAAAAAAAAAAAAAGGGCAGGGGAGGAAGAAAGAAATGGGGAGTCTATGACATGTTGTAATAAAGACTTTCTACTTTCTCAGGATCAAAAAATGATTAGAAGCTGTATTAATAAATTTCAGCAGAAACTTCCACTAAGGCCTTGCCTATCTTCCCAAATACTATATACAATGTATTGCTGAATCATTTTAAGGCATCTGCTCAGGAGGAAGAAATAAGGCAATTAGAAAATTGCTTATATCATGACTGTGGGAGATAGGGATACTGCTATTAGGAGTAAGAATTTTGCTGAGGAGACGTGGACCCTGGGCAGAAGAAGCCTGAATACAGGAGTATGGAGAGCCCGTGTCGGGAGGGACAACTGGGTGCTCTGACTGGGGGCAGGGGGAAGATGGGGTTGTGGATGTGACCTGGACTGTGTGCAGGGGGGGTCAGAACAGCTGGGTCCGTGCTGGGGGAAGGTATTTGTGGGTGGGTGCTTCTTTACACCCTCTACCTTCACACAGTTGTGCTTTATCTGTAGCCTTGCATGGTAGCTGGCCATCTAAATTCACAATAATGCTTTCTATCTTAAATACACTGTAATACAGAAATACTCCTTTGGTTCTGAAGTTGTATGAATTTGCAAGATTGAAAAAATATGGTTGCTTGGTGAATACATTAGTCTTTCAAAAATGCTAAGTTCACCAATACTATGATCTCTTTAATCTTTTTGCTCTGATTTCTAGCATGCTTGCTGTGGTCTAGTAATGCCCAATGACAGATACATCAACTCTGTCCTTACAGGTGGTGCAGAAAAGTCAAGAAACAGGGTACGTGATTGCCACGCGGTGCAATCCAGCATCTTCCTTTTTCAATGCATGATGTTTGTGAACTTTGCTGTACCAGAACTATGTCCACATACTCTGTGCTCACATCCTTACCTCACTAAACAGAAACAGTACTGTATACACTAAATTAAATGACACCTTGAATAGCTGTTTTACCTGATACGCGAGGTATTGTCTTAATGGTGGATATATGAGAGCGTAGCGTTATTGGCTAGCTGCTCTGCTTCTCCTGTCTTTGCTGGTAGCCTTAACGGATATAGGTTCTGCTGGGCTGCTTTGACACAACTGAAAAAACCCTGCTGAAACAAGGTGTGCTGACCTCAGTCTCTCAATGTATGTGTGAGCATCTCTCTGGTTGCCAACAGTGTAAAAGATGGCTGGGCTCTAACCAGATTTACTTTTTTTTTTTTTTTTTTTTTTTTAATAATCAGAATCACACACCTGCTAAACTCTCTCAGCTAGCCCCTTCAGCATCACCTGATACAATGTATGCATCTACAATAAGTGAGTAAGTACCACTGACTATCAGCAGCTATGCACAGGAGGGATGAGTTTTATAGATGCCTTGGGTGGAAAACTGGCTTTCCTGGCTTTCAGAGTTGTGAATTTTCACTAACTTGGAGGACCTGAGATACCAACTGGACTAGTCTTACTACGTATAAACAAAAATAAAATTGTTAGTGAATTAAGTGAAATGGTTTTAAAGGAGAAGGAATCTGTTTTTAAGACTAAGTAACACAAGGTTATTTATAAGAGAGTGAATGAAAGTGCTGAAGTTGCACTACTCCTTTCTCCCAGAATAAAAGGCTCTGTTCACTCTGTCAGGTTTTTTCATAACTTATGCAGAGCATGGTCAGTGAGAATGGAGAAAGCAAAACCTGTGGAGAAGTATAAATAGAAAGTGATGCTAGGGAGATCTTTGGTGATTGTGTTTCGGGTAGGCTGTATGTAACGCCCAGTGGAGCAGGATAATGCTGTAACTCGTCTTGGGGGATCGTGTCTAATATTGTGATGGTGTGAACACTGTTGTGTAGGTGGAGGAGTTGAATGCGATTCCTGAAAACTTCAGGCACTGTGGGTTCCCCAAGCTGGATCTATTTGCAGGATATCGCCCGTTTGCTTTACTTCCTGGTTTGCCAGCATTTCCTGTGCCTTTGCAGGAATAGGTCAAGTATGTAAAGAAGGGGTGAGTGGTTTACAGCATCAGCCCTAATGTTTCTTTCTCCTCAGTTAATCTTTACTGAACAAGAGCGCTACATTCAATTAACCTTTTAGAGTATTAAGACTGGAGAACAGCACCCGAGTTCTGTTCTGGCACAATAAAGATTATTTATGTCAACTTTACGCACGCATACGCACAGGTGCGTGCACACACAGCCCTTTCCAAAATGTATGCTTCAGGGCTTTGGGAGCTCTATAGATGGCTGGCTTTCTGGTTCATAAGGATTTTTTTTTTCCTTGCTTTTGATATCAGTGTCAGTAACGGTAGGCTCAGTTTACATTAAGAACTGATTGGTCTTGAAAGTTATATTAAAAGCCGCCCCCACTTCCTTACAGTATAAACAAACAATCAAAAAAAATGCCCTAAAGATGCGAAGCCTGTTAAAAGAAGCCGATGAGCTTTCCAGGAGGAGCCAGGGAGAGGTGAAGCCACGAGGAGTCTGAGGGCCCATGGGAAGAGTTGCAATAACAGGTTGGTTGGTGAGAGAATGAGCAGAAGCATGAAACTAAATACAGAGCTCACCCTTATCAAAAACCAGATTTTTATT
>VYZV01007122.1:203090-218736 GCA_013401275.1 Pandion haliaetus | reverse complement strand
TTGCTCTCTAAAATTCATTCCTCTGGTAGATACACATTTGACCATCATTGACTTAATCTCACCTTTTGTTTATTTTTTTTCGTAACGTTTTTGTGTGTCTAGATACATGCTACTGATGTGTTCAAGCTGAGGACAAATTAGGTGCAATTTACTAGGCTGTTATGTATAACTTTATTTCATAACTTTATTTTTAAGTGAATTTTATATATCTGAGAACATAGGGTGTCACTTTGGGCCATTTTAAGCTGTACATTAATTCCATAGCAAGTAAGTTTTGTAATTTGCTACATTAATAGCACTCTAAATTTGTATTTAATTAAATGTCCTCATTGTAGCTTGCATTTTGCTTAGCATACGTGCTTTATGTAGAACTGGGAATTGAATGCATAGTCAGTTAGGAAGGGCTGATGAAAGAGAGTTCAGCTGTACCTCTCCCATTTAAAAAACAATCAAATACTCTAATTTTCTTTCTTGCTTCCTTAAAGTAGCTGGGATTATACCTGGTTTTATATGTAAAGTACTTGAGGAAATGGAAACCTGTTTGTCACAGACAGCAGGGGTTCACAAAGCACCCCAATAGGTAACATACTTCATTTTTAATGCTCCCATGACCAGCTGTTCTACATCAAGGTGATGGGCTTGTGCCTACATTGTAGTGTGGCCCTGTTCTTGTGGTCAAAGGCAGAACGATGTAATAAATGTCATGTGCTAAGAATTCAGAAGACTGCAGGAGTTGTTAATTCCTTCCACAATTTTCTTCAGGCTCTCTTCTCCGAAACCATGCCGGAGATGACAGAAAATGAGACACCTACTAAGAAGCAACATCGGTGAGTTTCTGTGGGAAAATGACTATTTTGTAGTTCTGTAGTCTGCTGTCCTGTTGCAGTTACGAAGTTTCTAGCTAAAAGTTTGGCTATGAGGGTGTTGACAAGAAGTTCTGAGGGTTGACCAGGGTTGATCCAAAACTTTGGGAACTATGGCTGCAAAACTCCCTTTCTCTCTTGCCCTATCTATGCCAAATTATTTGTTGAAGTCATGTCTACGTGGGCCACCTAGGCAATGGAGATGCTTTGATTATTACACTGACTACTCCAATGTGTATAAAACTGTGTCACCACCTTGGTTAGAGTGCAGCCTCTATTACTCCTGGTAGATACTGGGGGGTCACTGTACTCATTTTGACAAAATAATTCAGATCTCTTACTCAACTCTCAGTGGAATCTGGATCTTAAATCTCAAATCTCTGCTGGAGCTCAAAATACATTTTGAGGTTGAACAGCAATACTATGACCAAAATTTGTAACAAAGTGACTCGGAGCTCATTACAACTTCTCCAGGTTTTCATTCCTTTGTAGTAGCATGTTGATCTAATGCCTGATTGGTAGGGGAATCCTTCAGTCCCTAGTTAAATACAGCATTCATCTTATGGCTAGGTGGCCATGTAGGATATGATTTATGATAATAAAAGCTCAGAACATTGATTTGTCCTACAGAATTTTTTTCAGTCTTCATGGATTTTGTGACTCTTTCTTACCACACTAGTAGAGTATTTTGGATTCTGTATTGGTAACGGGAATCAAAGTGCATCTGGGTCTCTCCAGGCCTTATATTCTTGTGCATATTTAGGATATATGATCAATTCTGACCGGCAGAAGATTGTTTAGGGTATAAGTGGGAGAACTGTTGTTTACTGTAAAATAAGAAACCATTTTAAATGATAGTTTACATGCATTCCTGTTCTGGTGGCACAAGTTTTCAATGAACAGAAGATTCATCACTGCTTGAATAGTTGTAGAACAGATGTGCAGGCTTCAGTTAGCATTTGTTTGACTTGAAGATTTTCATATTCAGGCATTGTTTTTTTAGCAAATGTCTCCAGGTCTGGCCATCTGCAGCAACATTACCGTCTTGTAATTGTTGTCTAAGTTACTCTAGATGCACACTACTTCTGGTGAGTTACCAGAAATAAATGTATATCAACTCAAAGTGTAAAGGATACATGGCCCATAGTAATCACACGTCATCCACATGTGTCTTGCATTCTCACTTTAGATTCCTTGTTATATCTGGACTGTGCTGTAACAGTGGAAAAGGAGAGCAGAAGATGCTACTCTGCTTTTTGCATACTCTAGCCAAATGTCTAGACTGAGAATGTGCTGCTGGAGAGAAATATTTTAAAGGATTTTTTTTTTTTTTTCGTGGAATAGGGTTTTTTCCAGAAAACGTGCTTTGCTTTACTGTACTTCCTGAAAGTATTTGGCTTACTGCATGTATACAGTACATCTGATTTATATATGTAGAGTACACATTTGGGATTTATTGACTTCCAGCAAAGCAATTTGAGTCACTGCACAATGATTCTGACCTGGTTGCCATCAGTCCAGAAATCCCAGGTGAACATCTGAAAACAAAGACAACCCCCACATGCCCCAATTATACCTAGACAGAATTTTGAGGCAGTAAAGAACAACAACTGCAGAGGAATGGTAATTCTGGTTTCTCACACAAAGGAAGCATGTTTGGTACCAGAAGGTACGATGTTTGAAGGTAACGTGTCTGGAAAAATCAATTTGCATGGTAACGTTTTCTCCTGTTTCATTGATCCAGTGAACGTAAAAGCATCATTTCAAACAAAGACTTAACTACCTTGTTGGTCAGAAATGGAACTGATTTTTTTAATATTTGGCCTTATTGAACACTGGGGATAGTGTAATAGTTGTCACTGAACAGAAACATAAAAATCCAGCTCTGCCTTATAAATATGTAACAGTAATCAAGTGGAGTATTATTACGCTGTGCCTTGTTATATGGCAATTGATTTAAGTCTGAACACAAATGGATTTTTGTTAGATACTATTTAGTAGCAATGACTAAGACCAATCCTTGTGAGTGTGATTTCTACTACGTTCTTGTGCACAGAGCAGAATATAATATTTGGTATCTGTAGCTGTAATGGAAATAATAAAAGAAATATTTGTTTGTATGCAGATTTTTTCCCTTCTGTTTCACATCAATGTTTTCCCTTTACGTTTCACAGAAAGAAAAACCGGGAGACACATAATGCAGGTAGGAACGTTATGCTTTGTTGTTCAATCTGGAAATAAGCACAGATGCTTTGAACTAGTAAAATGTATTTTGCATGGAGAAGGTTCTTCCATAGAAATTTACTACACTTAAAAACCCCCACCCTACCAAACACCTTTCTGTGACCTTGCATAGAATATCTGTGCAGGAGGGCTTCTTGATTGTTTCTAGTTTACTGCTTTCCACAGTACAAGGTTACAGTAGCACACCCAAGTATGAAAGTATGACCATGACCCTGGCTTTCCAATGCTAGTAAACTAAGAAGGAAACAATTTCAGGTGCCTTCAATTCTAAAGGAAAATAAATGCACAGGCATTCACACAGATAATACCCACCTCTCTTAAAGACAGATATCTGACCTGAGAGCTTTAGAGGTTCCCTGGATTAGAAATATTCCTGTAGCCTGTCCCTGAGGCACCCACCTGGATGTTGGCATCCCAGAAATTCTGTGCAAATACCGGCTGTATGTTGCAGGAGTGGCATCCCTTCGGCAGCGACTAGTAGTGTGTAGCTCCAATGACATCTTCTACAAGTAGCAGCAGAAAGATGGACTGGGGAAGAGTCTGCCAGGTTTTGGCCTGGTTTATCCTAAGAAATTGAATCCAGTTCTTCTTTTATTAAACAGTACTATTGTGTGGTAGTCACAAACTCACCACTGAGTAGTTTCCATGTGAAGGCTGTGGAATACAGTGCTTGTCAGGCTGTGCCCAGGTTGTGGCCAATTTCTTAAGGATTAAGAAGAATCAGGAAATGGTCTTAACAAGTTTTCTTCTAAGATTGCCACAGTTCCTATTTTATACGCCCATAGCTTTCCAAAGTCTTCATCTACTGGACTGAACTCTGCAAGATGTGGGGACAAGCTCCCTCCAGCCCTGTAGCTTGCTTAGTCGTTAATATCTGGACGAGCTGAGTAGAGCGTGGAAAATATTATCAAAACAAAGGAAGAGCACTACACAACCATTGTGATACCTGTGTGTTTTAGTAAGATACATAAAAAATTAAGTCCCAAGGACCACGTGTTTTAATGTTTATACAGCTGCTCTGATTTATATGGTAAATTTCTTGCAGAAGAGACTTTGTCTTGCTGTGTTTAGTGTATTTGGGCCTGTCTGTCAACACCACCAGTCTGTCCTGAAATACAAAAAATAATTTAATAGTTTGAGAAATGTAGATTGAAGTGACAGACTACTGAAATAAAATTCCTTAAATTAAATCCGTATATCCTTTGTAAAGGAGCACAGTCACCTGCGGATCACTCTGTGTTTCTGTGTGCCACCAAAAGCAGCCCAGCTGCGCAAACCACAAGGCGATACTCAGCGCAATGAACGAACAATACGTTGATTTGAACCTTGACAAAGCCACGACAGAACTTTTTTTCAGGCTCTTTGGGGAAAAAGGCATTTAATAGTTTTAGTTTTTGTAGAACACCAAAACATTTCAGTCAAAAAAATAGCTACATGAGAGTGAACTATATTTGAAAGAGGCTGACTGGTGGGTGGAAAACGGAGATTAATACGGTCTGAAAAAAACACGCCTCAAGGTATTTACACTGCTAGACTTATAGCGTAGACCCTTTGCGCCTCATGAAGGGGTAAATAATGTCACTAGAGGACTGCAAATGAAGCATTTTCTGACCTTCTCCAAAATAGGTAATTCACTGGAAATACTGTTCATTCAATATTTTCTTTACTCCCAGTCATAATTAGACCTTGTGGAACAGTTATACCTTTGCACATAAAAAAGAGTAACTGATAGTCCACATACCTAGAGCTTCAGCTATATTCAGTGTTGGCTGCTCCATCAATATAAGTTTAAAATTAAGATTGAAAACTGGTAAAATCTAATTTATTTCTCTTTTGGTGCTAAACTTGACATTAGTACTTAAGAGAGATGGATTTTTCCATCCAAAAAAATGGAAAAATTTTTCCATTTTCTTCCCAAATCTGAAACTGACTTTCTGTAATCTTAGTTCATTTGCTTTCTGTATGCCTAAATTTAATCAATCTGCCTTGTGAAGAGAGCATCATAAAACTCAGCTAGAAAGCATTATGAAAACCCGAATTTTGAGTTGCAGTAACTCCTCTTTTCCACAAAGGGGTCCAGAACATCCCCACCTTTTAAAGATATTACTGCTTATGTTACAGCTCTCAGTTCTGCTGAGTATTAATTCAGTAACTCAGGTTTTCTTTAGAGGAATTTTTTTCCTCTTTCAAGTTACTAAGGGATCCAATACGTCATGAAATAATGTATTTATGAGCCCTTACGTTGGTACTAGTTGTGCTGCTGTTGTGCTGACTTGCCCAACCAGATGACACACCATGTATTATTTTTGCTTAGTGGAGAGACATCGAAAGAAGAAGATTAATGCTGGGATAAACAGAATTGGAGAACTCATTCCCTGCTCTCCAGCACTTAAGCAGGTGAGTGTCTGTTCAGAGGTTCATACAAGTTTCCTATAAAATGCTTGTGTGTTTCCTTGTCTGTAGAAGTATAAATACTTATTTTGCTATTTGTTTTAGGAAGAAGGCAAAACTGTCTGAATTAATATGCTTGAAAATCTTACTAGTTATTAGTATTTAAAAAATTATTTGTAATAGAATTTTCCTTTTTTGGAAGTGCAGGGCCACATGAATGTAATTACACAGATTTTGAGCTTTTTACCTGAAAGTGTTGTGATTGAGTGCTGAAGGAATGAAATGGTACGAGTTGGACATGTGACTGATTTTTCTCCTTGATTCACACGTGCAGTATTTTTGAGCAGGTATAAGCTAGACTAATTTGCCCATAGCAATTTGGTCAGCTTGCTGATGTCTGCCTGTGCGTTTGATTCACAGCTAAACTTCTCATTCAGGGTGCCTGAACGTTAGTAACAACAGAAGGTAAAAATCCTGTCTCGGCTGCTGCCTGCCCTGTTGCGTTGAGCGGATGGATAGCTGTTCATCCTTTCCTCTGTAGGAGGGGTGGCACGCTAGGCAGAAGTAGGTTGGATCTGGCCAGTGGGTTGCTGGTTACATTGTGCAACTCCTGTTTGTCAAATCATTTTCTACTGATGCTGTTTAATGTAGTCTGTATGATGCCCGAGTGGGAAAAGCTATGGATTAAGCAAGATCATTTTTCAGGTCATTCTCCAATCCCTTCTCAGCCCTTTGCTGGTGATCACTTAATGTCCTAAGATGTGAATAAAATTGCATGCATGCTTATTTTTGTCATCTTTCATATAATGGGATGACAGCAAGTCCGAAAGTGAAATAATAATAGTAATTTAACACAATCTCCTTGTGAAAGATGAAGCAAGACAAATGGTTTGAAGTTGATGCACAGAAGCATCTTTTTCAAGACAGAGCAATCTACAGCAGAGGCTGCTCCGAGAGAACAGTAGAAGGAAGAAATTTAGAAGTGAACAAGAGGTTTAGCAGGCAGAATAAGCACAGTTTCATAAAAGGAAGTTGGTGGAGGGTTTATGGCATATTTTCTCTTCCCATATTCTCCAGTATTTTACTTTCAAAATTATGCATACACCTCCCTGGATAATTGTTCCATGTTTGTTTCTTTCCTAATAAAATATTTACAAGGCAGTATGCTGGAGATTTCATGTGATGTATATGTTTATTAGGCAGCTCAGCAAGAAATTATGCTTGCTGTTTGGGTTCTGTGGCCTTAGTGTCTAGCTTCAGGGATTGGAAAATGTCAGCTCCAGCACTGAAAATGTTATTCTGTAAAAACTCGTGGCATTTTAGGGTCAATAGCACTCATGAAACCTGTGGTTCATCTCAAAAAAAAAAAAAAAACCAAAAAACCACCCAAAAAAACCCCAACTAACACCAAAAAAAAACCCAAACAAAAAACCCCACCCAACAATATTCAGAGAATCATTTGGGTTAGCACATTTTTAAAGTAGACACCTCTTGGAGCAAGTGCAATCTTATCATTAATGGATCTACCAATGGTAGACCTTTCTCTTAATTTTATATATGTTTTCTTTTAAAGAGCAAGAACATGATCCTGGATCAGGCCTTTAAGTATATAACAGAAATGAAAAGACAGAATGATGAACTCCTGTTAAATGGAGGGAACAATGAACAGGGTAAGTACAGGTGCTGCTGGAGGCTCTAGAATTTCTGTCACTCACTTCCACTGTGTGTCTGTTAGTACCGACTGACAACAAAGCCTGGATCAACAAACTTGGGAATCCCAGGACATTATGCACATACAGGAAAAATAGAGCTGCTTATATTGAAACAAGAAGCCAAGAGAACGCCCAAGTGCATGTTCTTGCACATAGCTATGAGATAACAAAGCAATCGTGTTGTGATCAAAGTAATTACAGAGCTTATAGATGATGAGACATCATCTAATAGATTCCATCCTGATTTATTCTGCTGTAGTGACCAGAATGATTTCTGACAAACTTCAGTGTTAGATTTTTTTCATTGAAAACATGGGGTTTCCTTCATGCATAGAGCTTTTTTTTTTCCTTTCAAATGCTGCAAAAGTGGTAACAGCCTATTTTATAAAAATACAATGCATCATATAAGATCTTATTGAACAGATGCATAAAAATACAGTGATGGAGGTATGACAGAAATACTCTCAGAGCTAATGTTGTGGTTTGTGATTTTTATTTTTATGCATAGAATGGAATTCTAAATAGTTTATTTTTATCTTGTCAACATAATTGCGTTTTTGAAAAACCTAAGTGATTTTCCTAGATAGGTGCGCCGTCTCCAAGTGCATTGCCAGTTTTTGTGGCTTTACACAAGTGCTTTGTATTTAATTTTGCATATCATTTTTAAAGGTAATGAAACTTAATTGTCCTGGAAAGCCATGAGATTATCAATTAAATAAAAACAGTTTTAGTCTTTGCAAAGGAGCAGGGAAAAGAAAAAGATAAATTAATGTGCTTGTATTTCCTTTGGTAATTAGTTTGATTGGTGTTCAGTTTCATCTGAGTTAGTCCTGATGTTTTTTCTAACTAAATAATTTGACATATGCTGCTTTTGGTAACAGAATAGTCTGTGAAGTTCATTCACTTTCCTGCTCAGTAGAGAGGCTTATCAGGAGAAGAGTCTTCAGTTATGTTATGTTAACCATTTTAAGAGAGCATACATTATTAACAATTTATTTCAATACTACATAGTATTTACTCTCCAAGTCATGGGGGACTATTACCTAGTATTTGCACTGGTGCTGATGTAATGGAGTGCTCTCACTGTTTTGTAGCTGAAGAGATAAAAAAACTCCGGAAACAGTTGGATGAACTGCAAAAGGAAAACGGGAGATACATCGAACTACTGAAAGCAAATGATATTTGCCTGTATGATGACCCTACAATCCACTGGAAGGGAAATCTCAAAAATGCGAAAGTCTCGGTTGTTATTCCCGGTGATCAGGTTCAAAAGAACATCATTGTCTATTCAAATGGGAGTCAACCCAATGGAAATAACCAGGGAGCATCTGTCCAGGGAATAACATTTAATGTTGGTCATAATTTACAAAAGCAAACAGCCAATGTTGTGCCAGTCCAGAGAACTTGCAACCTAGTGACTCCTGTGACTGTTTCTGGTATTTACCCCGCAGAAAACAAGCCATGGTCGCAAACTACAGTTTCTCCACTGGCATCCGCTCAGACAGCTCCAGCAGGAAACGTTCTTGAGCTTTCCACCCCGGAGAATGAACGAGGTGTGCTTGCCGCTGCTACTGCCAGCTCGCAGAGCGCATCTCGATCCGGAACAGAACAGGGACTACAGTGTTCTTCAAATAATGCACCACAGAATGATCAAAATCTCCCCAAAAGTAAAAACGATGATGAGGGCACTAAATTAACGAAGAAAACACTCCTGCAGGGAATCAGCCTTCCTTCCAGTGCCTCCACAGAAGCCTCCCAGGTTCAACAGGTGAATGCAACTTGCTCAAATACACACAGTTCGAGGAGTGACCTTCAGGAAAGCTGTGTCATTTCGACCACAGACACAGCTAGTGTGCCATCTGTGAGACTGTCTACTGCAGGTAGTTTTTCCTCTGTAAACATCCTCAAAAGTACAGACTTAGTAAGTAGTGCTGCAATGCCTGTGTCTTCTGCAGCAGAAGGAGTTAAGGCTGTGACAGCAGTAAGCACTCTGCCTGCCAGTCCCTTAGAGAACTGCTGGACTTTTTCAGGCTCATCAGGTGTTGGCACTTCAGACTTGAAAAACATGAGTAGCCTTACACGGATGCCTTCAGCTGGAAACACACAGACCACATGGACAACTTTGCAGCTAGCGGGAAATACTGTTCAGCCACTAAGCCAAGCACCATCCGGTATAATGACTGCACTATTGAATGAGCCAGTTAATGGTGCTGGTACTGTATCTTCTGCTCATAGCAGGCCTTTGACTACAAGTATCAGTTTGAACACTTCTCTGCCAGGGGATGGCCAGGCAGCTGAACAGATTATGGTTACCTTACCCTCCTGCCCACCTTTACCTATGCAGCCATTAATCAGCCAGCCACAGGTTAAAACTCAGGCTGCAGGAAATATCCTTCCATTAAATTCAGCTATGCAGGTGATTCAGATGGCTCAGCCAGTCGCCTCAGCTGTTACAGGAGCACCAGCTAACCAGAATGTCATCATTCTCCAGCCTCCAAACCCCGCTCCCTGCCCTCCCATTGTGAGAGCGGAAGTTCCCAGCCAAAATGTTAGCCAGCAAATTGTAATTATACAAGCTGCTAATCAGAATCCTCTTCCCCTCCTCTCCGCTCAGCCTTCTGCTTCTGTAAGAGTTCCCATGAATGGGGCAACTGCACTCGCGAACTCTAGCAGCTCCATGCAAAATGCCTCTCTTCCACAGACTTTTGGAGGGAAACACCTTGTCCATATATTACCAAGACCATCTTCTTTGCCATCTTCTAGCTCTACACAAACCTTTTCAGTTACAATGTCCAATCAACAGCATCCTCAAACTATCTCATTAAATGGGCAGCTTTTTGCATTGCAGCCTGTGATGTCTTCATCTGGAGCTTCAAATCAAGCCCCTATGCAAATTATTCAACCCACCACCAGCGAAGATCCAAATACCAATGTTGCCCTCAATACATTTGGTGCTTTAGCTAACCTCAATCAAAGCATATCACAAATGGCTGGGCAGAGCTGCTTACACTTGTCTCTCAGCCACCCTACCAATCCCACAACTGTCAATAACCAGATTGCCACAGTTAACTGCGTGTCATTACCAACTTCTGTGGCATCGTCAGTACCTGCGGAGGTTTCAGTATTAACTAGTGCGTCTAATTCAATAAATGCTTCCCCCAAAAAACTGGCTGCTGGCTTGCCATCCAATGCAAAATCAAAAAGGACAAACAAAAAGCCAAGTACAAAGAAACACCAGGCAGTCAACAGTAAAGTGTCCTGCCCAGCAGTTCCTTGCAAAGACACAGGGAAGGTGGACTGTGCTCCCGTAGAAACAGTGGCAAAGCATTCAAGCAGCGAGGGGCTGCTTGAAAACGTTCCAGCAACATCGCAAGCTTTAACGTCATCGCAGGCGAGCAGCATGGCAGCATCGAGTGGCGTCAGTGCTTCTGACTGTCATTCCAAAGAGACTGCGAACTCTGAACAGGCAGCCACAACCTGCTCTGTCCCTGAACCGAGCTCGACAGAGGCGCCTGCTTCCTCGCCGCTGGCGTCCGTGGTGTCAGAGCAGCTGGCGCTCATCCCACCAGCTGCCAAAGACGCTGCTTCTTGCCAGCAGGCCCATGGGTCTCAGAACCGTCCACCAACTGGCTCTGCCTTGTCAGAGTCTCCCAAACCCTGTGAACCCCCCAGCACCTTAACGTCCTCTCGTACCGAAGCACATGAGACACATTCTCAGGTTGCTGGGACGTCAGCAGCACAGAGCAGCACAGCAGGTCATGCTTCCAAGGCAGGAACAATTTCGGAGTCCTGCAATGTTGCGCAGGATTCCTCAGTGGTAATGCAAGATGCAGACTTGTTAGAAGGACAGGGTCTAACCAAAATGCTGTCTGATCTCACAAAAGAAAGAACACCTGTGGAAAAAAACTCTTCATTTACTGTTCAGGGGGAGCATTCTAATTTTCCCATGGAAAACTCTAAATCAGCAGAATCAAATGTTGATTTGCCTGAGAAGCAGGAACTCTTGCTAATGAGCACGGAAAGTGATACTCTCTCCCAGCATCACTCCTGCATTTCTGATCAGGAAGTAGTCAGTGCTTCCCTTATCACTAGCAGGCAGGCAGACTCCCCGATGTCAACTAGCTCTGGCAGCAGTCGAGGCTTCTCAGTTGCATCTATGTTGCCAGATACCACCAGAGAAGACCTTACTAGCGGCACCTCAACCAGTACCTGTAACAGCTGCACATTTTCAGAACAGACCGACATTGTAGCTCTTGCAGCAAGAGCTATTTTTGACCAGGAAAACCTTGAGAAAGGTGGAGGAGGAATACAGGTTAACATGAGGGATGCCATCTCTAAGTCAACTGAGGTTGTACCTTTGGAGAGAGAGCAACAGCCTTTTAAGCCTCAACCAGTGAAAGAAAACAACACAGGGCCATTGGAAGCGGCACCAAACAAATTCAGTGCTCAAGATACAGTACAGACAAACGTCGACAGACAGGTTGAAAAGCCAAGCTGCTCTATAGGAGGCGCAGAAACCTCAAACACTTCTTTGCAGATTTCCACCTCCCAGTCACCAAGCATAACCAGTTTAAGCGTGAATAATCTAATACATCAGAGTCGCATTGTCCATCCCCTTGTGAGTTGTTCGAGTTTATCCCAGTCTTCAGAGCCAGCAAGTGTCCCTGCAACCGTGAGCCTCTCCCTTCCACCTAGCACATATGTCAATCAGTCTCCAGGACCTGCTATGATGAGTGAATATGCTCAGGAACAACTGAATGCTATTAGGGTAAGCACCATGCAGGCTCCCCAGCTGCAGGAATCGCACTTAAAGCAGCAAAATCATGAAGGTCGCAAAGACTCTGCCAAGCGGGCTGTTCAAGACGACCTTCTGCTTTCTACGGCAAAGAGGCAAAAGCAGTGCCAGACAACGCCCATAAGGCTTGAAGGGATGGCGCTGATGAACCGCACGCCAGAGAGTATTGCTGATCAAACACAGATGCTAGTCAGTCAGATTCCTCCTAATTCATCCAATTCCGTGGCATCAGTGAGCAACCAAGGGCATACAGATGGCCTTAATAGGTTATTCCCATCCAACAGCAACTTTGTAACATCAGCTTTGAGACAAACTGAAGTTCAGTGTGGTTCTCAGCCCTTGATTTCAGAGCAGCAAGGCCAGGCAGGGCAGCACTTGCAGCCGATTCAACATGTTCCTGCTCCAGGCATATCTCACCTTCACAGTAATCATCCATACTTAAAGCAACAGCAGGCTGGTCAGTTAAGAGAAAGGCACCACTTGTATCAGCTGCAGCACCACGTCACTCACGGGGAAAACTCAGTCCACTCTCAACCGCACAGTGTCCACCAACAGCGAACAATACAGCAGGAGGTGCAGATGCAAAAGAAACGAAATCTCATCCAGGGAACACAAGCCACACAACTTTCTCTACAGCAAAAACACCACGGAAGTGATCAAACACGGCAAAAAGGTGGTCAGCCTCATCCTCACCACCAGCAAATGCAGCAGCAGATGCAGCAGCACTTTGGAGCTTCCCAGCCTGAAAAGAACTGTGAAAATCCTGCAACAAGCAGAAACCATCATAACCACCCTCAGGGCCATATAAATCAGGATATTATGCATCAACAGCAGCAAGATGTTAGCAGCAGACAGCAAGGTTCAGCTTCTGAACACGTGTCAGGGCACAGTCAGATGCAGAGACTTATGACCTCAAGGGGCTTAGAGCAGCAAATGGTGTCCCAGGCAAGTATTGTAACCAGACCATCAGATATGACATGCACCCCTCATAGGCAGGAAAGAAATAGAGTTTCCAGCTACTCTGCTGAGGCGCTCATTGGGAAGACGCCCTCTAATTCGGAACAGAGAATAGGAATATCTCTTCAAGGCCCTAGGGTTTCTGACCAGCTTGAAATGAGAAGCTATCTTGATGTTTCTAGAAATAAAGGGTTGGTGATTCATAATATGCAGGGCCGCTTATCTGTCGACCATACAGTTGGCTCAGATGTGCAGCGGCTTTCAGATTGTCAAACGTTCAAGCCAGCTGGACCCAGTCAGCAACCAACGGGCAATTTCGATGTACAGGCTTCAAGAAACAGTGAAATTGGTAATTCTGTGTCATCCCTCAGAAGCATGCAGTCGCAAGCGTTTCGAATTGGTCAAAATACTGGGCCATCCATAGAGAGACAGAAGAGATTGCCCTATCAGCCAGTACAGGGTATTCCAACAGGAAATACCCTGCCATCAAGGGAAAATGAAAATACATGCCACCAAAGTTTTATGCAGAGTTTACTTGCCCCTCACCTTGGAGATCAAGTTAGTGGTAGCCAAAGATCAATCCCAGAACATCAAAGGAGCACGCAGTGCGGCGCCTCCTCCGCAATTGAGTACAACTGTCCCCCAGCACGGGAGAACGTCCACATCCGAAGAGATGGTGACGGCCAGAGTAGGGAGAGCTGTGACATGTCTATTGGTGCAATTAACACAAGGAACGGTTCTTTGAATATTCCTTTTTCGAGTTCTTCTTCCTCGGGAGATATTCAGGGTCGCAATACGAGCCCAAACATCTCTGTGCAGAAGTCCAATCCGATGAGGATGACGGACAGTCATGGAACTAAGAGCCACATGAATACGCCTGTTTCTAGCAACATGCATGGAGTTGTGAGGCCAAGTCACCCTCACCCTGCAGTTTCTCATGGAAATGGCGAGCAAGGGCAACCTTCTGTTCGTCAACCAAATTCTTCAGTTACTCAGCGGTCGAGGCATCCTCTGCAAGATAATGGAGGTTCTAAAATACGTCAGCCCGAAAGGAATCGATCCGGAAATCAAAGACATGGAAACGTCTTTGACCCTAGTCTTCCCCATCTTCCCCTGTCCACCAGCGGCAGTATGATCCTGGGGCGCCAGCAGTCTGCAATAGAAAAAAGAGGAAGCATTGTCCGATTTATGTCTGATGGCCCTCAAGTGTCTAACGATAACGCGGCCCCTGACCAACATACTCTCTCTCAGAATTTTGGATTCCCTTTTATTCCGGAGGGTGGCATGAATCCACCGATAAATGCCAACGCCTCTTTCATCCCACCAGTCACTCAGCCTAGTGCCACTCGAACACCAGCTCTAATCCCGGTTGATCCTCAGAATACGCTGCCATCCTTCTACCCACCTTACTCACCTGCCCACCCTACCCTTTCCAATGACATTTCTATCCCTTACTTTCCCAATCAAATGTTTCCTAACCCAAGCACGGAGAAGCCGAGTAGTGGAAGTTTAAACAATCGATTTGGATCCATTTTGTCTCCTCCCAGGCCTGTTGGTTTTGCTCAGCCAAGTTTTCCTTTGCTTCCAGATATGCCGCCAATGCACATGACCAACACGTCGCACTTATCCAATTTTAACTTAACATCTTTGTTTCCAGAAATAGCCACAGCTCTTCCTCCAGATGGTTCAGCAATGTCGCCTTTGCTTTCCATTGCAAACACATCTGCTTCAGATTCTTCCAAGCAGTCCTCAAACCGACCTGCCCACAATATAAGCCATATTTTAGGTCACGACTGCAGCTCAGCTGTATGAAAACTGATAGATTGACTTCCAGACTGATGCGCTGTTTATATATTTAAGAAGAAAGTGGATCTTACTGGCATCCCTGAAGAGACCATTCATAGCATCACTGTTTATTTGCCTAAATGTATGTATATGGGTACTTCCCGTATTTATATACACACTGTATTTCCATCCACCTTACTAACTTTAAAGCACCAGTGCCTATAGCAATGCTTACTTACTAGTAAACAGTAAGGATGCAACATTGAGAGCTGTGCAAATACTGGTTGTTGATTTTCCAACAATCAAGTTTGATGTCTGATTGTTCTAGGGTAAGGGCCACCCTCAGTAATACGTGGATGTAAAGAAAGGAGTGAGAGCATCCGTATGGGAGACAGGAAATAAACGCTACAGATTCTGTTTCGTTTCTGATGCGTTTTCCTGAAACTGCAGATGAACTTGAAGTGGCTTGGGTTTCTCTTTTTCCTTTGTAAAATATTTTCAGGAGCCTCAACACAAGTCAAGTCTGTGTTAACGCAGCGTTAATTGATAAAGGCATTTGTTGTGCAGCTTTTGTCTGTTTGAAACTTGTCACATGCACTTGACTTAAGGCTGACTTTACCTGGCAAAAATGACTATGTGTTTCCATGGTCAGCAATTAAAAATACTGGTTTAGAAAATTCAGGTTTCTTTAACCCATGACTTTCTGTTTCTAAGAAGAATTTTGTTTGGATCGTTTTTAACAATGGCTTCAGTTACTGCTGAATGTGGTCAACGTTTTAACGTAGCTTTAGACTCCTTCTGGCGTAGTCAGCAGTCCTATTTGTTGCCATTTCATTGTTCATATGCTGCAAGTTACCTCAGGGTGGGTTTTGTACCTTATTTAGCACCTTCTTAATGTC
>VYZV01007122.1:138193-196241 GCA_013401275.1 Pandion haliaetus | reverse complement strand
GGGGGGGGGCTTGAGAGTGGGAATTTACAGTCATTGTTCTCCACTGATGTGTTATATATATTCTCTGCGTATGCATATGCAAAGCAGTTGACACTGTCCTGCATGACATCCTTGTCTCTATAGTGGAGAGACATGGATTTGACGGATGGACCACTGGATGGGTAAGGAATGGGCCAGATGATCACACTTAAAGAGTTGCTGTCACTGGCTTGCTGTCCAAGTGGAGACCAGCGACCAGTGGTGTTCCTCAAGGGTCAGTATTGGGACCGGCACTGTTTAACATCTTTGGTGACATGGACAGTGGGACTGAGTGCACCCTCAGCAAGTTTGCTGACAACACCAAGCTGTGTGGTGCAGTCAACACGCTGGGGGGGAGGGAGGGATGCCATCCAGAGGGACCTTGACAGGCTTGAGAGGTGGGCCCGCGCAAACCTCATGAAGTTCAACGAGGCCAAGTGCAAGGTCTGCACAGGGGTCGGGGCAATCCCAAGCGCAAATACAGGCTGGGCAATGAGTGGATTGAGAGCAGCCCTGAGGAGAAGGTGTTGGGGGTGGTGATTGGCAAGAAGCTCAATAGGACCCGGCCCTGTGTGTTTGCAGCCCAGGAAGCCTGGAAGTGTTTGAGGCCAGGTTGGATAGAGCTTTGAGCAGCCTGGTCGAGTGGGAGGTCCCGTTCACCCCAACCATTCTATGATATACCAGCATCATGCACCACGTTGTCTGGATATATAAAACTACATAATCTAGAAGAAACATAAACTGATAATGACATATCTAAATAATGCATGGCAGGTGCTGTTCCTACCCACGTGGCAGCGATTACTGTATTATGATACAACTTCAGCTTTATAAAATGCTTCTCATCGCGCACTGCCATGGTGGTTGTGACATGCTCTAAGCTAGATAGTTCTTTTGTCACAGTTTGAAGCTAAAGGATGTGGTTTGAATGAGGCCAGTGCAGAGAGGCTGCAAGGTAAGTAACAGCTTTGGGGGGGGCTGCATAGTACAGGAGGAGTTGACAGAATTGCTATTGAAACAATTGCTTTCAGGGGCTCTAGGATGCCTTGCTTGTAAACCTCAAAATTCTGGTGGACATGAAAGATGCCTTCATGGAATTTTTTTTTTTTTAATACTAAATTCTAATTAAGACAGATGAGCTGCTATTTTGTTTCTTCAGTGACAGCCAGTATCTATAGTTTAATGAAGAGGCTGTGTTCAGAGATCATCAAGACGACATGTGCAGGACTAAGGACGGTCTCCCAGCAGTCACAGTAACCTACTCTCAGCCCAATTTCCCTGCCTTAAGAGGGCAGCTCAGGCCCAAGAGCTGGCAGGCAGGGCTAGTTAACTGCATTGAGCGCTGCCCACGAGCAACAGCCCCAACTTCAGTGTCAGTGTCTTGCCAGCACACTGCATAAAGGTGGAGTTTCCTGCTGTAGTGACCTGCTCTTTCCTATCATAGTAGAGAGGAGGGGAAGCAGGACACAAGGCATCAGAATACCTTCATGGATGGGCTGATGCCCTCACCACTGCCTAACTGCAACAGATGCATGTGCAGTGCTTACCTGTGGGAGATGGTGCGGGGCTGCTGGCAGAGTTTCCACCAAGGCCCTGGCAGTGCCGCTGGGACAGTGAGGGTCCCACGTGTCAGCCTTCCACACTGAAAGCTGCTGGGCACCCTCAGGCCTGCTGGGCTCATATAAACGCTTGGTGCGGCCACAGGCATGTGTACGTGAGGGAAACCACATAGAAAAAAACACAAGTGAAACTGGCTCAAAGTGATTTTTTCCCCCATCTTAAGCTAGAGGTGGAGCATAGCCCCAGGCAGCACACCTCAGTCTCAAATATGGCCTGTTCATGTCACGGATAAACTCAGTATCTCCCTGTTGCTGTCATTGCTCACTTCCCCCCACCCACCCAAGACCCTTTTGCTCAGTGTAGATGCCGCTTTTTTAATGGGCACAAAAATCTACATTTAGCCGTGGACAAGTTAACATTTCTCCTAGAACTGTGCCTTCACACAGCAAAACGCAGCGTACTCCCCCTGCCTTGGCTGCTCTTCTACCATCCCAGAGGTTTTGGTGGTAGCTATAATAGTGTCAGCTCGCATGATCCTGATAGCTTCCCTAAACTGTGAGGGGGTTTTATTATTGTTATACAAAAGCTTGAATTCTACTGGACAGGACAACTTTACCTACGTTTCCTGAGAAAACAGGGAGTATATGGTTGTATCCACCTCTTCTCTGTGGCTTCGGTCAACCCAGCTGTGGAAGAGGGGAGACACCTTCACATGCCCAGACACTGCGTGAAAGAGAAGAGCACAGCAGAGGCAAGACACAGGTCACATTGCAACTGGGGGAGGTAGGGCAAAACCTACTTGGCAGCAGCTTTGTGGCCATGCAGAATTGCTTGACCCAGGCACAGCTCTGCGCCAGCTTTTACTTGGGAAAAATGTTAGAGGCCTAGGCTGGTGCGGGGATGGGGAAGGCGTTGCAGGAGGTGTAACACAAAAATTATACAAAGCCAAGTGTTGGTAGCTCTTTTGCTTATAAAAACAGCAAATACATCTCAAGACATGGCAAATAAGCCTGAGTATTTAATGACCAACTGCAGAAAGCTTAGGGCAGATGTTCCTGGGCAGGTACAGGTTCCACGGCATACAGAGAGCTACTCTGGCAGCCGCCGCTTCCAGCCAGGCCAGCTCCTGCTTCCTTCAAGCCCCTCAGCCCCTGCAGTGAGCAACTTAAACCTACTGAGGAAGGGGTTCACCAGAAAACTGAACTGTTCGCTTCCCTTTTAAGAGCTGTTACAGCAGTTTGTGCTGAGCATAGGAGGGATGAACACATGATGGGGGAAGCAGGGACCCCGCTACTGGTCCATGGGCAACAGGAGGGCCCCCACCTCCTAACGCAACCCACACCAGCTGCTCTGCTTTTCTCCCTCCGCACCTCTGACCAACACTGACACCCGCAAATCAGGGAACATGGGTCCCCCACCTACCCAGGGAGTCCTTCTTCCTCCACTGAGGGCAGTCACCCAGTGAAGGGCAGCGGGACTAAAGGCACAAGTCGCATTTCAGGTGCGGAGCTGCTGCATAGCCAAGCTTGACGAGGACAGCTGGGAGGCACAGAGCTGCCCGGGTGCCCAGCCAGACACCTCACCAGCCAGAACCATCGAGACACCGCTGTAGCCACAGCGTCAGGCTGGGCCCTGCGGCCGCTGCGTGGGAGAACTGAAGTACGAACAGAAACCAGCAGGCAGAGCAAAGCTAAGAGGAAATTTTAAAAATTAATGCATCAGGCTGGAGGCACAGAAGCAGCAGGGAGACGATTCCAACCCTTCCTCCCATCTCTTAGGCTTGAGGTACCTTTCCTTGTATTTAATGTAATTCTCATGGTTTTCTGCTTGTTCTGTGCTGTTCTCCAGTCTCTCTCCCTCACTGCTACCACCTTGCCATTTGCATATTGTGCTCATCTCTGCTTAGCTCAGCTAGCACATATGTTGCTCTTCTACCTCCTACATCGAGCCTTCCAACTGCTGTTCAACATTAGTTTTTTTCTCACATTCCTATTTAGAGAAGATAACCACCTTCCTGGCTAGAAACAAATACAAGCTTGGAACAAGGTCTGAGACTACAGACTATGGAAGGCACAGGGAGAAGGAATATCTTTTATGAACAAAACTGGACAAATTTTGGGGCGCACAAGCCCTTCTTCAGTCTGGCACAGAAGCAATACTCCTACTACCCCAACACCTTATCCTAGGTCCTCGACTTCTGTGCACCGCAAAATACATCAAAAGCACAACATACTTGTACGAGAGGAAAAGCTGCTCACCTTTCTCCACGCCTAAACGCAGGGTAAGGGCAGTCCTGCAAGGCGAAAAGCCCATCCTGCACCTGACTAAGCAGGGGTGTGAAAGCAGCACAGTGAGCAAAGAGGACTTCAGGTTAGACTCACAAATGGCAGGATCCAACACTGGATCCTCCAAGTCTCACCTCCCCCCCCAAATACCTGCTTGTATACCAGTTCTGATGATCTGCCAAGATAAACAGGTTTTTGAACTAGTGTCCCTCTTCTCCCTGTCTCTCTGGCTCAAGGGGACTGAGGGAGGCAGCATTTGCTAATTGTAGCAAGAAACCACACTGGAGCCTCTGGCCAGACTTGCCCACTTCATATAAAAATATTCAGTGGGCTCTGGAATGCTTTACATGGTGCGATTGCAGCATGGACACTGGAGAAACTGGGCAGTTAAAAGATTAAAGGTTAGTGAAGTTCCTACAGGACCCAGATGCTCTAACTGTTGAGCCTCAAGAGAACTTCAAGCACCTTTAATCACCACAGCACAGCCTCCCACCTTGACAAGGTCCCACCTTAGACAAGATCTATGCAGCTCCCTCCAGGTCCCAGAGGAGCAAGGCTCAAGCAGAGGCTTCTTTCAGTTTAGCGCTTCATGGGAGTTGGTGCTCAACCTGCTGGTGCTGGCAGGCTGTGTTCAAACCCCACACATCCCCAGGACCCAGGGATTTATCCTGCCCACCGCAGCACTGCTGTCCAGCGAGCACATCCCCACGCAAAGCCTTGTAACTCACCCTGAAGGCACACACGGGGCTCAGCCTGAGCCTTTCCAGGCACTTGCTAGAGTAAGGTACTGTTCACGCAAGGCCTGGGTTGAAGACTTCATCAGGAAATTTTCTCCCCTTCTGCTGTTGCTGCCTCCCCCAGTCCTGGCCCCAAAGCACTGCCCCACTTGCTCCCTAGCTCACCCAGCAGCAAATGATGTGACCATTACACAAGCACATCACCTCCCAGCAGATCTACTGCTGCAGCTGCAGCGGGGCTTTGTGCAGCCATGCCTCAGACCTCTGCTCCTGCTGCCGGAGCCAGGGCTAGAAGGGCAGAGAGAAGGGAGGGAGTGGATGGTGCTGGCAACAACGCTCTCACTGTGCGTTACCACCTGCCCTCCAAGTAGAGCTCTGGAAAGAGCACATCCTGCACACCCCAGCCTCCTGCACAGCCCAGATATTCTTACAACAAATCTCGGTTTCACTGATCAGAGAACTGGAAGTGCAGCACTTGGGGACCTACAGCAGCCCTTGCTTTTGCAGGGAGGGGGACAGGGCAGCACAGAGTACATGTTGCAAAAAAGCTGTCAGGCCAAACATTCATATACTTCTGGGTACAGAAACCCAGGTGACTGCATCTGCACAGTATGCTGGGCAAGACAAAGCACCACAGCCCCACCAGAAGCCCCTGCCAGGGGTGGTTCAGTCTTGCTGCACTCAGCAGTAAGGATTTGGGGAGTTTTTTTGCACCTCAGACTTCCTGGCAGTCTTTCCTTATGGGAAGAAAAAGGAAGCTGCAGGCAAGCCTACGTAGCTAATACCGGATTCTGCCATTTTAGACACACCAAGAACATATGGCAAGGCTGCAGGGTGGCTGAATGGAAAACGTGGACTATCCTCAGCTTGATATTCCTCTGCTGGTGCTACTCAGAAAAAAGCAAGTGTCATCTCCTTCCACGCAGCCCATGGTGACACTGTTAAGGAAGAAAAGCTTGCGCTTCACAACAAGCCTGAGAAACCTACCCCTATTTCAAACATGAAACATGCACAAGTCCATCTGCATGGCAAACCTGCAAGTCAAGCCCAAAGCGCTGTAATACAATGCAGCACACAGAGACCACCACCACCTTCAGTGTGTTCTGGCATGCCCTGCCTGAAACACAGCTACATCTCCGGAGCAGTGCAGCTCTGCTTGGGAAGATAATGGCTGACAACCTCCTTTTGTCATTCCTCCTCCAGCCCTCTCTTCACTCTGCTGAAGGGGCTAGTGACAAACAATAGTGTCTGTTCTTTCTCTGTTTAGCCTCACAAAGGCAATTTGGGTAAGAGAACAAGCAGGTCATCTGCACCTATGCTCAGGAAACTGTTTGCCAGGGTCCTAAGGATGACAGCAGCTGTGTGACAGCACTAGGCACCCCTGTGCCCCAAGCGCTCCCTGCTGCTGCTGAGAGCTGGAGCAAGAAGAATTCCAATCAACCTGCAAAGCAGGGAACCAGGAACATTCATTTTATTGACCATCCTGACAAATTCCAATTTAGAAAAAAATAAAAACCAGCTAGTTTAAAACCTTTCTAGGAGATACAGACTTCTCGGAGTAGAAAATTACCATAGTCCTCTGCTTTGGTAAGCGCAAGTGGAATGGAGCCTTTGCATCACTGAGTACATGCACATAAACCAAAGGAAAAGTGCTCAGACAATGACAAGAATAAGGACAGCAGGCCTCAAACAATACTTTTTAATTCAAAATTAGCAAAACAGGTCACATTTTAGATGCAAGGCCTGAAATAATTCACACCTTATTCTTGTTTTTTAAATAACTAAGAATTCAGGAAGAATGCAGAAGCCATTTAAAAACTTGCTTCAGATGCAGAAAAGTTAGAGAGGAAAAAAGGTTGGTCCAGACCTTCAGCTAAAGAGCTCAACCCCAAGCGCCCCAAAACCTCCTCCACACTCCCAGCCCAAAAGGAAACGCGCTTTGCCAAATTTCCCCAAAGCAAGCTTGTGGGAGGAGAAAGTCTGAGGCTGCTGGACAGCCTCCCCGTTCCAACTTGCCCCTTCAGCAAGGCCACGGAGAAGGAGCCAAGGAGCTGTCCAGGACGCAAGACTGCGGCTTCGCCACACCATCTCTCTCACGGTCGCTTGAGGCCAGCACTTCTGGTGCTGTGAAGACCAATCACACTGACAAGTGCCTGCACAGGAATCACCGGAGGTGAGGCTATTCAATATGAGTAAGTGAGAGAGGCTGCAAGAGCAAGGCGGGAGGTTCTGCCTCTGGTAGAGCACTCATGGGCAGCTCTAGTCCACCATCTCCCCTCCAACACTGCAGTCTCTTGTTACCATGGCTCCCCACCAGCTACAGGAGGAGGGAGCCTCTCCAACAAAAAAAGAAAACAGTCCCCCACAGCCACCTCAGTGTGGAGTCCTTTGCTTCCTCAGCAGCTGCCAGGCAGGAACCAAATGCTCTCCCCATGCTGCCAAAGGGACTCTCCAAGGGTAGCAGCCTGCAGGGCACAGGTGCCAGTTGCAGATGCAGGAGGAGCCGCATTGCACTTGTCAAGCCTGCTCACTGGAGAGGAAGCGGAGCACATCAGCAGGGAGGGAGGGATGCCAAGGTCTCAAACACACCTCCCGTTTCCTCCCTCTTCACTGGCTCCAGCACCCACTGCACCTACAAGCCGGAGGGCTGCGCGCTGTCCTCAGCCTCTGGGTCGTGCCTGCCCCAGAGGATGCAGTGGGAAAGCAGCAAGCGTTGTCTTCCTTCCTGGTCCCGCCTTGGTTACCGCAGCACCCCTTCATGCTTGCTGTGGGATCTGGCTCCCCTGCTCCCACGGGGTTGTTGGCCATGGAAGCAGGCTCATTCCCCACAGACACCAGTTGGTCCAGTGCCTTTGGCTGAGCAGTTTGAGACGCCCCTGCATTCCTGTCCCCTGATGACTCAGAACACCGGGATCTTGTCCCTGCGCACCACGTCCAGGTCATCATCCAGGGTCAGCAGGACCTGAGGAGGAAAGTGTGAGGCAACTTCAGGTCTTGCTGGCCAGCCCGTGGCTGGGCAGAACGACTAGCTCCTGATGGCATCTCTTCAGAGGGGGGCTCCACCTGGGCCACGTCTCCAGCATGTACAGAAGTCATGACAGGAACCCATGTAGATGTGCCACATTAACTTTGTTTCTGCAACGCTCCCAGCAAGTCACTCTGGCAGAACAGCTGACAGGTAGCTCTGCCTACAGTGCTGCAAGGACCCGAGCAGGTAATCCTGCCCCAACCATGATGGAGACGCTGCTTGTAAACTGGTCGCTCATCACTAGCCTCTGAAAAGCCATCCAGGAGGCAGCAGGGTGGGAGTTGCTTGACCACAGCTCAGGCATTGCAAGCAGCCAGGCAGCTCCTTCACAAACAGTTTGCACCTTGCACAGCTAGGGTTACGGCCTCCCTCTCCACTTCCCCAGAACACTATGCTGTGACGCCATCGCAGGGGGTGCCTCCACCTTTGCCACCACACAGACCCTCAGGCCTGAAAAGTGGTACCAAGTAGAGAAACAGAGGAGTCAATTTATGGAAGTGACAGAAAGTCCAGGAGCAAGCTAAGCTCCACACCAGTGACCCTACTGCCTGGGTCAAAGGAAGTAGGGTCCCTTCCTGGGAGGTCCTCACAAACCCATGAGGGCTGGTCATACCAGCAGCCCCTCAGCTTCCCCACAACAGCTGTGTGACCCACAGCCCCAGAGGGAACTTGAGGCCAGGAGGCACAGGGAGCAACAAGCCAAAGGAGAAAGCCTGATCCCAATCCCACTGACAAGGAGCATCCCACTGTGAAGCATGTCTGGAGGCAGAGCCAAGCAGAGGAGTTGAGGCACTTCTGTGGTGTCCCAGGGCAGCCACGGCTCCATGCGGATAGAGAGGGACAAGAAGGGTGAGGCCATGTGGCAGAGTGGGAGGCTCAGCAGGACTCACCAGAAAGGAGAAGAACAAGGCAGCTGCAGAGAGGAAGTGCCAGACATCATGGTCATCGAAGAAGCCCAGCAGGATGCATGGACGGTTCTTTTCCCGGGACTCTGCTGGAGTCTCCTAGGGGAGAGGGCAAGGGGTCAGGACCTGATATCGACTCATACAGGGCCCTGGCTGGCCACGTTGGACCCCCTGGAGATTGCCATGTCTTAACCCTCCGTGTTGGAGCCAGGAAAAAGCACTGTGCTGGCTGGACACGTGGTGAGAGCGGGGCAGGAACACAATGTCGTACTTAGACATGGAGATGGATCTGGGGCCACAACCCCCAGCTAGGGGGAACCCTCTGGTCTCCACATCTGAGGCCCTGCATAGCACAAGCTGCACAGCCTCCACCAGACCACCCTGCAGCAAGCCTGTCACTTCCATGGAGATGGACATGGTATCTTGTTGGAAGGCATTCAGTCAGGATTTAAGGAGCCTCCCAGGCCATGGAGAGCCCCCCCAACCCCAGGCAGGTTATTCCCCATTGGCCATCTGCTCCAGGTAGAAGTCTTCCATCTTGCTTTCAGATCCCCAGCTCCTCCTCTGTCCCCTGGTGAGAACCAGTCACCTCCATATCACCTGGGTCATAGTCCCTCCATAGCTGCACACTTACAGTCATTTTTGATTCGGCACAGCTTCCCATGCTCCCTTCGCAGTCTGCTGAAGGAGTTAAAACCTTTCAGCTCTCCATGAGCAGCCCAAGACTCTTCCCCAGAGTATTTTTTGTGTAAAACGAACAACAGGAAGGAAAGATGATGAGAGACAGAGATGGACAGGACAGTGAAAGGGGAACTTTACCTCCCAGCTGCTGAGGTTCTGGAAGAAGAAGTAGAGGGCAGCTGCCCACACCACTGCCGTGGCCACGATGCAGAACATAGGGATGGGCAGGAGCTTCTCAGAGCTGCGGAGCTGCAGACAGGGACATAGACTCACAACACACCCCGAGTTCTTCCCAGGGGTCGAAGCCATGCATAGGGCTGAAACGCCAGCCGGGACCATCTGCATCTGTGAAGGGCTGCCCACCCCAGCCACCCCTGAGATGGCTACGCAGCGTCCCTCCCCAACACCAACACCTTGTCCTACCCTGAGCCCCACAAAGGCCCCTCCACATCCCTCTGCAGCACCACAGGAACCCAAACTGCAACCAAAGAAGGGGCCCATCCCTTCCCCTTTGGAGACAGGCACCCCAGGGACAGATACAACCGCCTCCCTTTACCTTCATGATGATGTAGAAAGCCAGATACAGCAACAGGTTACAGATAAAGATCCCCAGTATGTAGGAGGCGAAGTCTCTGGGCCGATACAGCAGCCCAAAGATAGCACTGAGAGAGGGGGAAGAAGGGACATTAGACAGCCTCTTTCACTGGGGACAGGGTACATCCCCAAACTGACAGCCACCCACTGCTCCACCAGACCACAGGACACAGCAACATTCCTGCAGCCTCCCAATTCCCTGGAGGAAATGCACCATTGCTCCCTGCTGAGCAAACTCGGCCACGGTCAGCTGCTGAGCGCAACTGGAGACCCCAGAGGACAGGCAAGGGCCCTGGGTTGCTTCCAACCCACAGCCAATGCATCTCACTTGGTAGGGGTTGGCCCCAGACGTGTGCATTTAGCAGAAGGCATGTCCCTGAGAAGCAGCTTTAGTGAAAAGCAAGAGCCTAGGGCAATGATTTTAGGTCTCATCCAACAGCTGATCCCTCCCATCCATGCAGTTACTGCTGAGCCAGGCTCTGTGACTGTGACTAGCAAGTGTCTGTCAAGTCTTCTCCACCTCAGCTGTGCCAGAGACCTCCCAGCTACGTGGGAAGCATGTGTACAGAACAACACAGCACCATGGTACCAGGCCAGCCGTACACAAGCTCACTCAGACGTGCGCCATGAGACAGCACCAGCTGAAGTGCTTAGGGATGCCTCACAGCTCTGTAGTGCTGCACTGCATCCTATGGATCTGCCTACCATCAGCGCTTATCAGATCAAGCTCCTTGCCAAAACCTGTCAGAAGGGCCCCAGCACAGGATTATTGCACAGACTCTGCTACATTTCCCCATCACTTCAGGCCACGTGTGTGTCAGTACTGAATCCTGCTGCCCACCAGCACAAGTATGCAAGACACAAACACTCCACTACTTACAAGGACCAGTTGACCAGGTTTCCAACAATGAGCAGCACCATCCTGTCCTGAAGAGAAGACACTGATGATCATGTGAAAGCAGAAGGAATTGCAGAAAGAGGCCTTTGCCTTAGAAATTCAGGGTATCATTATGAGAGGATTTGGAGTCTGGTTCCTGCAAACACACATGCACCTAGCTCTGAAGTTTTCTTTGCGGGAGCTTTTGCCAGATGGAAACTGCTCTGGCCCTCACAAATTTGAGGAAAGTGTTGCATGAAGGAGACTCAACATCTAAAAAAGGACAAGCCCAGCACTTAAGAATCAGCCTGAGGAGGTTCTGCAAATCCTTTGTCCATTTCCACTGCTTTTCTAGTTAGATTCCTTCCCTCCCACCATTTTACAGAAAAATTGTTGCACAGAGCAAGGACATGCGTGAAAGAGGCAGCAGAGGAAGCTTTGGATAACATCCCACATGTACCCACAGAGCCTTTTTTCACCCATCTCACCATTAGCTAGGGAAGCACTACAACTACAGCAGGCAGAAGGGTTACATCTGTGGGGCATGTGCATTTATGCTTACAGCTGCTTTCATGAAGAAGCTATTTCAGGCTGGCCAGGCTTACTTTATGCCTGAGTGCACGGAATTTGCTTGCAAAACTCAATCTGACACTTATTCAGGGATGGGAGAGTAAATAAAAAAAGTTTTAAAAAAAGAGGATGCTCATGAATAACAACTTTATTTGACTTCAAGCCCTAATGAGCACTCTGTGCCAAGAAGAAATTATCAGTGGGACACAAGGTAACAGCTACCGTTTCTTACTTTTTTGCTGTCTGCCCTGAGGTGCTGTAGAAATAGCAATAGCTGTTGCTTAAGCCACAGAGCCAAAATAGTCACTGCCTTCCCCAGAGAGGCTGCACTGCAGAGCCTCATACACACTCCTTTGGATGGATGCCCCCACAGAACAAGAGCAAAGGCAAATCCTACCATGCTTGTATCACCTTTGCTCTGATGTTTTACTCACTAAGCCTGATATCAGGGGAGGCCTGAAGGTGGGGGTAAACCACTACAGTGGAGATCTGCACTTACCCAAACATTTTGGGGGAAGGCATAGAAAGGAAGCAGGGAGCATCACTTTTTCAAATAGCCACACCTCTTCCCTCTGCACATTGCCTAGAAAGTGAGCGATTGCTGAGAGGGGTGCTGAGATGAGTCACCTACCATGTACATTGGTCGACTGCACTGCTGGATACAGTCTGTGTACAGCACCATCACTGCCCGTCGAAATATCCCCAAGTCTGTCAAAGAAGAGGATAAAAAGCCAGAACAGCCAGCAGAGTGAGCTCCAAAATGCCTACAGGGGAAAGATGTGGACACCCACCAGCTGACAACAGAGGACCCAGCCTGTGGATGGTCAGGGTATCAACAGATTCATTTCTTGCCCTTTGGGAGCAGTCTGTGCTGAGCAGAAGGGCAGCCACCACAGGATGTGGATGGCATTTGGCCAGAATAATGGGTGAAAAAAACCCAAACCCAAACAACAAACCACAAACCTTGACACTAGCACTGCCCAGAAGTCAAATAGGCCCTCTCTGTAAACATAAACAGGCTGGCTTTGCAACCACATCTCTGGAAGAGATGTGTGTACGGGAAGGGGGAAAAGCACCTTCCATGGAACAAGCTGCTGCAGCAGGGAAACAGCAGAAACAGATCCCACAGCCCTTAGAGGGTCCTAGAGGGGAAGAGCACACTCAAGACATGCCTGCTATCAAAATCATTGCAGAAGCTTCAATGGAGAGCCATCAGTGGCAGTGGGGATGGACAAACACGCACGCACAAACATGCCCCTCTTCAGCCACAAATGCAGAGCTTGAAAAGGCTCCTGTGCCAAGATCAGAGCTCTCCTGTGCTGTATTACACCCTTCCTGTCTAGAAACAGGACTGGCAGTGGTGCTGGCAAACTGACTTCACTTCTCAAGAGCTGACCCCAGGTGGCACACAAGCCTGCCTCCCCACACACATCCATGCACCCCCGGCTGCTATGCCACTGCTCAATCAGTTCAACAGAGAAAAATGAGAGCTGCTGACAGTTACCTGAGTCAGGGCCATCTGAGGCAGGCAGAAGCAGGAGAGGAAGGAGAAATACGGTTGTAAGCAGAGCCCAAGAGCCAGGTTCCCCACCAGACCCTCTCCCCCGTCACCCCATGACAGGGTTTTACGTAGCTCACCGCTCTGAGCAGAGCACTGGGGAGAGCTGCAGCTGAAGGGCAGGCTCCCTCAGAGCCCAGCTCTTCTGCTGCCACAGAGCAGGCAGGTCCTGCTGATTCCCATAGGTCTGGGAAGCAACAGTGCAAAGACTTCAGAGGCCAGGAAGAGCATCAGATGGATGAGAGGACAGGATAACCCAGAACATAAAACACAGGCCACAGGACCGTGGTCACAGATGCACTGCATAGCTGACTCACTCAGGTGAGGACAGGAGGCACCTGCACACCCTAGAGCAAGATGGTTCAGTCAGCACTTACCGATCTTGAAGCGGCCCATGTAGTAGATCTGGGTGCTGAGAGCCAGCGAGGCCAAAACATGGATTATTGAGAAAACAACCCAAAACCACATGTCATTTTTCCCAAACACCTGAAAGCAGACATATTAAAAGCAAACTGAGCCCTGTTATCAGCAGGTTGATCCTTTTCTCTCCTGTGTCATCATGGGGCATGAGACAACCTCACTGAACATGGAAGAGAAACCCCGAAACCAGATCTATAAATCCAGACAAAGCACAGAGAAGCAAGAGGAACTCAGCACCTCTGAAGAGGAGACCATTCTTTCTGAACACCCCTTCAGACAAGGATGACAGCTTGGAAGGACTGCAGCTGGCCCAGGGAGCAGAAATGCAGGGTCTCCCGGGCAGGCAAGCTCTCCCTGCTGAGGTGGGCAGCAGCTCTCCAGCCAGGAGCTGGATTTTTACAAAGGCAGTCAGGGAACCAGCCGTTACTTTAACAAGTGCATCGTAGTAGACAAAAAAAGGACAAAGCTGCTCTACGGGCGAACCTACAAAGGCAGGTTAATGCTATATTAAAACTTTAATTTTTCAGTTATACATTAAGGAGTCCAGAAACTCTAGTATGCCTTCAGGTTGTGACCCCACACTCCCCTCCCCTGGGGCACAGCACATGCCTGAACATTTTGTTTGGGGGGGAGAAGAAAAAAAAAAAAAAAAAAAAAAGGCAAGCAGAAAAGCTACCTCTGCATGAATGAAGCAAGGGTGACATGCAGTTTATAAGCTCTACTCTACAGCTTCAAAACATCCCACAAGAAAAAAATTACAGCATCCCATAATAAAACCCCAGTGTTTTGAACCTGGGTGTGCAGATCTACCACAGCTATCAAGAGATTCTTGGAAAGTACCAAGTTCACCAGCTGCTCCTGCATGCCTTATCCCAGAGTCTCCTACCCAGAGACCTTTGCAGAACCAATTGTTACTCTGCATTATGTCAGGTAGTGAGGGGCTGACAGCCTGCTGGGACACAGCTGCTAGTTCAGAGCAAGAATTCAATGGACTTTGCCTGGTTACTGCCAGATGAAACCAAGCCCTCCAAAAAGAGAGAAGCAGATACCTCCAAGGTAAAGCACAGGCTGGGGATTCAGGCAAGCCCAGCTCAACACCTGCAATGCTATGAGCAAATGGGCAACGCCTGACCTGTCGGTGACTACTGCTGCACAAGAGCAATCCTCTGCTCCAAATTCCTTCTGCTCCAATGCCCTTCTATAGGCAGGTGCTCCAGAAACTTGCCTGGGAGCCCGCCCACCATTATTCTAGCCCTCCACCTCTCCAAAGATAGCAAAGCCAATTTGCAGGAGCTGTGCCCAGCAACACAGAGTTTTCCAAAGGAGAGAAAGAAGCAGAAGCAATTAGGTAGAGGACACCTGTCTTGGAAGCTCAGCCAGCCTCACCCCCCTCCTCCAAGGTGAGCAACCCCACAGGAGACCAGCTGCATGCTTGATCAGACACCTGGATGCATGAATTTCTCCTCTTGAGGGCATGTGGTGGGCAAAGCCCAAAAAGGAGCCCACCTAGAGAAAACTGCTCTTCCCCTCCCTGCAAGGCCAGGGGTACAGAGGAGGAAAACACAAGAGTACTGTGAATTCAAGTGCTAGTAGCTGCTTAACACGCTCTTATCCTACCCTGCTGCTCTCCCCAGTCATTTGCCCACTTAAGCTATGTTCTCAGCCACACCATCTCCTTCCCAGAGAAGCAGGTAGGTAAGAGTGAGCCATACCACTCCAAGGACGGCCAGACAGATCACCACAGCAAACGAGGCATAGGCAGAGTAGGCGCTGGCATTGATGTCTGGGTGGCGGGTCTGGTAGAGCTTGAGCATGCACAGTCCTGCGATCATGTACATGAAGGAGGTGTCTGTGGAGGGAGCAAAACAGGAACAGTGAAAACAGGTACTGTCAGAAGACTGAAAAAGCTGCTCTGAGTGCATATAAAGAAGTGCAGCAGCAGGGCCAAACCCGAGACTGGCAGGCCCAAATCCCTGACACTGCACTACACTGTACAGCACACTGTACAGCACTTTGCGCTTTGCCATCTTGCAGCATGTCTACCATGCTCTGGGGCAACAAAAACTAAAGGGGCTCAGAAAACAAGTGTCCACAGGGCAGCACAGAAACAGTCAGGGAATCACAGAATGGTTGAGGTTAGAAGGCACCTCCGGAGGTTGTCCGGTCCAATACCCCCTGCTCAAGCAGAGTCAGCTATGAGAGGGTTGTCCAGGACCATGTCGTCAGGCTTTGAATATCTCCATAGGAGACTTCACAACCTCTTTGGGAAACCTGTTCAGTCTTTGACCAACCTTGGGGGGGGGAGGGGGGGGAGGGGAAGAAGTTTCCTGTGTTCAGATGAAATTTCCCATGGTTTAAGTTATGCCCGTTGCCTCTTGTTCTGTCACTGGGAACCACTGAGAAAAGCCTGTCTCACTCATCTTCATTCCCTCTCATCGGGTATTTACGCACATAGACAAGATCCTGCCTCAGTCTTCTCTTCCCTAGGAAGGCAAAGGAGCCCACAGAGGAAAGTTTCCACTGAGATGGCAGACAGAGACTTCCTAGGCTTGAGCACTCTGCCACTCAGGCTGTGCACTTACTATCTTCAAACACTGAGCTGCAAAAGCAAAGGGACATCTTGCCAGCAGTGCACTACCAGAGTCCCAAGGTCTGGAGGGGAGGCTGAAAGGCATTAGTCCTCAGCATCCAAAGACCCGCTGCCTCCTAACTGAGCCCTGGAACAGGCAGACTTCAGGGAGTTTGCAAGGGTAGAGGGATGGGAAATGCCAGCAACTCAGCAGGAAGCAGAGCATGGCAAATCCTACCTCCAGCTCAAAAGGAAAAAGGAAGCTCAGCTTACCAAACTGGAAATTGGAGTAATTAGGGCAGACATGATAACAGGCGCTGAGCACCCCTTCCATCATCAGAGCAATGCCCATAGCATAAAAGAGACCAAAATGCTTTGGGATCCCATAGTCCTGGAAGAGAACAGAGCTGTATAGTAAGTACCCTCACTGTCCTGATGACAAGCGAGCTTCCACTCTCCATCACTTCACCCCTCCTAACCCCTACACATGTCCTTCAGTCACCAGTGCAGCACAGTGTGCTATGTGCGACCATAGGCTCTGCACTTAGCCACACTGCATAGCCAGGTGAGTCCATAGGTAGCAAACCCAAGCTAATCACACAGAAACTTCTGGTCTGAAGACTGCAGTGTCTTGGTATTGACATCTTGAGACTAAAAATCTGTCCTGTACCTTATGCCATACTACATCCTGCCCAAAACAGAGAGCACAGGGGACGCAGAATAACAGCCTTGCTCTTGTGCTCAGTAGGGGGTTAAAAGCACTTGAGGAGCAGAGCCCATCAGCCCAGGTGAGAAGGCATCTCCATCACAATCTGCCTGAAATCTCATCTGAAAACCATAAGCAGCAGACCCTTAAAACTGGTAAGGCCTTTACTTGCTACCAAGCCAGTGAAAACAGAGCTGTTTGTCTCTGGAAAGAGCCAGCACCACTGCCCACAGGGCTGCAGACTTCTCCATCCTCTCCCAGAACATACTGAAGAGACTGCAGAAGCTCTGACTACAAGCAGCTCTGCTTCAGAGCTAGAGGCAGCTAAATTCTTCTCGGTTGTTGTAGGCAGCTCTATTCCCTCTTGTTAACAAGAGCGCCAAGAAGGAACTCTTGATTGTGTAAGACAAATCAAACCTCACTATAAACAAAAGCATCCTCGGACACTCCTACTGCCCCAGTTCCTCCACAGTGAGTGCTGGAGGAAAAGCCACAGCCACAGGAGTCACTCCTCTACTCATCTCCATGTCTTCACAAGCCCAGGCTGGGTCACCACAGCTTACATACTGTAAGCAGCAAAGTACTGGGGTGCGCAAGAACATAAGCATCCCACCTAGACACTTTTTCAGGGGAGGAAAAAAAAAGGAGGACTCAATCCTCCAGCATGGGAGGCAAGTGGAAACCCACTGTGTATCACTCTGGTTTTCAAGTTTTCCCTGTCTTTCCTCCCTCCGCTCAGCCCCATGCAACCATATTTCCTACCTACCAGGGTATAGACATCTTTTATCTCCATGGCCCGACGGTGGAGAATGTCCCTGCGCAACACAATGAGGAGGAAAAGAAAGCCCAGCAGCATGTGGCCCACATTGCTGAGGATGTTGTTGAAGGCACTGCAGGGAAAAAGAAGGTTTAAGACAAAGGCAGCACAACAGCAGGAGGATGAACCCTGGGCCACGATAAGCTGAATCCATTTCACTTCGCCACCACCATCCTCCACCACAGCAGCTGCCAAACACCTGCCAGTTTTACACCCTGCATGACAATTTCAGGTTGAATAGTTCACCTGCCCCAGTGGATTTAACACTTCCTTTGTGAGATTCCCAACTCGGGGCTTTCTTTGCACTCCCACATTAGTTCAGAGAAATGCTGCACTGAGAGGACTGAGCTGAACTTCTTTGCAGAGCTGCTGCTCCTTGGATACAAGTGAAAGTGTCCAAAAGAGCATGGGAGCACCTCATTGCTGTGCCATAGGTTTGCTAGGAGAACCCAGGTCCTGTATGTTCCTGGGTATGTGTGTCTCACTGCAACAGTAAGCCACTGCTGAGCAAAACAGAAAGCTCAGAGTCCTAAACTCTCAGTGGTCTTAACACAGTTACTGTGAGCCTGGCAAGGATAAAATCGTGACCTGGGCACAGCACAAACACTCAGGAGGCACAAGACAATAACACAGTGACCACAGGACTCACTCACCTCAGCACCCCAAGGGGATGGGCACACAGAAAGTTGTAGTAGCAGATGTCCTGATTGCCCGTCACATTCACTACCTGGACAGAGAGGAGGTGGGAGACCTGATATTAGCAAACCCTCCCTGTTCTGGGGGTTTGCTTTGTGCAAACACTGCATGTACACGAGGTGTATCAGGACACAGCCTAGCTCTAGCACCGGCACAGGGGAGTATTGACATCTGCAGGTGAAGCTTTTAGCGGGGGACAAGATGTTGCCACAGCCCACAAAGCTGAAAACAGTCTTCACAGGAAACATGATGCGTGCTCTCAACCCCACCGCTAATAGATCTGCTTGCAGATATCTGACTAACAGCAGGAGAGCAAAGGTAGGGAGAAGGGAGGAGAAATCACTCATATCACAGCAAACCCTACTTGCTTTCAGTTGTCTTTTAGAGATAACAGCAGATTCCTCCTGCCTCTAAAACGAAACAGGCCCCAAATGAGATATCAGATGAGCAGGAAAACAGCTGCACTCCTGCTTCACAAGCAAGAATAGCAGAACTGCAAGCTCAGGAAGCCAAGCCAGCAGCAACACTCAACAACACAGTGCAGAGAGAGCAGCTAAGGTAAACTGCCTCTCAGACAGAGCAGGATTCCTGGGTGATCCCAGTTTCACTGTGACTACCATCCTTACACCATGCAACCACAGAGCAAGTTTAAAGGCAAGAAGACCCAAGCACATCGGACAGCCACAGAGCCCAACGCACCGTCTGGTAAGTGATGACGAGCTGGATGACTGGCAGGGCATAAAACACTGCAATGGTGATGATATTCCTGTGGGGAGGAGACAGTAGCAGCAGTTACACACACCAAAACAATTGGTGCACACCCACGACAGAGCCCCACAGCGCTTGTGGAGGAATGTGTATACCTTAAAGCCTAAGGGCACAGACCCTGCTTTCCCAGCTGGAGCTTTATACCTCTGGTTATGATCTCCTGAAGCAGGAGAGCAAACATGCTAATGCAAACAGGAGGCAAATGCTACAGGCACAAGAAAAGACAGCATGTGGACCACAAGCTCGTGTGTTTGAGTGCCAATTTCTCCCCTTCCCCAGTATGTTCTAGCATACCAGTTTTTACCACACTTCAAAGCAATTATGCAAACCAGAATCCATTGCCAGGATCATGTGCACACTGGTCTACAAATATCCTTATTTGAGGTACGTGGGATCTGCAGTTACTGGTTGGAACAGGCTCAGAATGTGTAACAGGATGGCTCAAAGAACATCCTCAGGTGTGAAGTGTGGTTCAGAAGAAGGACACACGGACAGACCCCACAACCAGAGACGGCCTAGAGCTTGGGCCTTACCAGCTTGTCTTCTCCTTACCAGAAATAGATTTTGTATTTTTTGCTGACAATCCTTCGGTCCTTCCTGGACAAGTCTGATAGATAAAGGAACACCTAAAACATTAGTGGGTGGGGAAAGAGGGAAGAAACCAGAAGAATTAATGAAGACTACAGAAGCCAGTAGAAGGACAATATGCAGGTTTGTGCTATTTGGATAATTTTTTTTTTTTTTTTTTTTTTTTTTTTTTTTTTACACAGAGAGCTTGTTGTGTGCCTTGATTCTATGGCAAATGAGTTCTGCAAAATCCTCTGACCTCCAGGAACAGCTCTGACCACACGGAGCAGTGTGGGGTGACAAAACGAGGCAGTTTGAGAGCTGCTAGCTTAAAGCTCCTCTGTACATCCACTGTAGTCACACTAGTTGTACCAGATAACTACCTACTATTGCACATTATTTTCTCCCTATGCTGTCACACCTCCTAGGACTTTCTGGGACAATCTGGGCTTCTTCCTCCTTTCTCAATAGTCCCCAATACATTCTGATTTTCCGTATTAAAGCACTCATTTCAGCAACACACTTAGCACAGCAGGAAAATTTTCTAGACTCTGAAAAAACACTAAGAAGCACATTCGGCTTTATTAGATTAAATTCATATAAAAGGGAAGCGGAAACTTAAAAATCCTGGCAAGTGACTAGTGCTAGTCCTGGCCCAGATGTGTCCATGGCCCAGCATCAGGGCCACAGCTGTAACACCAACCATACCTTAGTGCGAATGACATTCTTATCACTTTCGATTTCTGGCATGGTGTCAAAGTCACTCTCCTCCTCTACAGAGCTGTCTGTGTCAGAACCAGCTGGCGGCCCACGCTCAGGAGAAGACAACTGATGTCCAGCACAGGAGCTTGACTCGTCTGGAGCAGAGTGGGGAGAAGGAAACAGGCAGGGTAAAGGCTAAAGCCCTCTACGCACAGCAAGAAGCAACCTGCTTCAGATACCAGATGCAATCTGCTGGGAGAAGTTGATATGGCCATTTCAGGGAACAAGTTTTTCCATGATCACAAACCTTCCTGAAAGTCTCAGATTATCAGGTAAGAGCACTTTCAAGGACTGTCTTCCCACCTCTGCAGCATTTTGGTTTTTCCTCTACATTTATTCTACTACTATTCATCTCTAACATTTTCTACTCTGCTAGCCTGGGCTCTGAAATCTGGAAGTCTGAGACAAGCCAGAAAGCTCTAGCAAAAGCAGCAGACCATTCAGGGGTCAGAAATAGGCTGACCTAGTTAATCTTCAGATTTTATATAAGCTTTATATCTAAGCTTTTCTAAAAATATTGTAGAACAAAAGACAGAGGAAGAAAGTTGATTTTTCAAGGCAGGCAGAGCATCAGATTTGCTCCCATTTCATCCACAGTATCGGTCACCTGCAGGTCAGCAGGACCTGCCTGCACCTTCCACAGGCTGGCCAAGCTCCCAGACAACCATTGCCCATACTGGCATGAGCAGAACACAAGTTTCTTCCTCGTTTCCCAAATGCTTTTAAAGCATTTCCTTGGGAATTGGGGAAGGGGTGTAGGGTGGTACTGAAGCCCTCAACTCTATTCCAGGACTCAAATCCTCCTGAATTTTTCCCAAGCCTCACAAAATATCAGTTCTGTGTTTCTTTGTCAGGTGTTCAGAGATATCACACCTTCACAGTCCAACAACTGGGTGACATCTGGAGTGTCAGGGCTGTCTTTACACTACAGTGGCCAAATGCATCCTGAGCAGGGACCAAAAATTAGACAAAGTTACTCTGCTCTCTCATTTGAGCAGCTGCCTGACACTGCCCTGGACCTGCACCACCTCACCCTGCACCCTCACCCTGGGATTACGCCCAGAAGTCCACAGCACTGAGCTATTCAGTACCAATCCCTCCACACGGGGGAAAACTGTTGTAAGGAGACTAAGAAATTCTGGCAAAGGCAGGCATTTCCCATCATCTCAGATTAGCAGAATCCTTGGGAGTTTGGTTTTTTTTCTCCTCTGCTGCCAGGGCATGGTTCGCCTGTTGACAGCATGACATTATTTCTCCCCTAATGAAACCTCTGGACTGCAAGAAGCTCTGATTTTGTCTCGCCTTACAGCACACAACACTTCAGTCTTCCAGTGAAAGGCATGCTTTAGTGTAAAGGCAGGCTTGATGAGCTAATGACAGACCCCTAGAAGTTTGGTTGGAAGAGACTTTCATGGGTCCCTAGTCAACCTCCTGCCTGAAGCAGCATTGTCACCAACACTTATCAGGCAACTGTGGCTTTGTCTAGCAGAGACAAACATTTCCAATGACAGAGTCTCTTTGGGCATCTCTTCCAGAGATTTGCCACCTTTTTGATGTAGATGTTTTGCCCTAAAGTGTGACCTGAACCTCCCAAGCTGCAATTTTTTTTTCAAGTAGTTGTAAGCCACTCTTAAAGCAACTTGCAGCTTTATTCCCTTCTGGCTTTAAAGCACCTTAAAGTGCCTTCCATTGCCCCAGGCAGAACCCACCCCATGCTCCCAGTTCTGGAAGACACTGTACCAATAGCACCATAGCTGCTTCCGTCAGGGGTGCTGGCTGTGATGGGGTGTGAAGACACCACAATCCCAGATCCTGCGATAGAAACAGACCCAAAAGGGACAGTTAGTTTCACATCAGTGCTTTGAAACACATCTCTGAGGTGAATACAAACAGCTTGAAGAGCTGGAGGGGCTTGGGAAAAGCAGCATTTCTCCAAACAGATGGCAGTCTCCCCTTAGAGCATAGTGTGCAAAAGAAAACCCTTGTTTTGCAACGTGAAGCAAACCCATTCCCTTCAGCATCCCCACACAGGCTGCCAGTTTGACTCACAAAAGCACAAGCCTCCCTCCAGCACGCTGTAGGGATCACATTGTGGGACTGCAAGACTTAAATTCTAGAGCAAGCCTCACAATATTCAGAGCACCTTTCTGAATTTCTAATTCTTCTCCTTCCCCTCCTCGCACATTGATCTGTTCAAATATTGCTACCTCCAGTTACCCCTGGAAGAGTCATAGGCAGCCTTTGGCAAGACAGCTGCTACATAGTTTTAACCAAGCAAGGAGAAAGCAAAAAACGCTCCATGCAAAAAGCAGTCACGATCTTGTGCTGAGGACAAGAAGGGCAAGCCTTTGAGGGATGGGAAGTCCCTGCCTCCCACCCACACGTGTGAAGCAAGGGTGACTGCACTTCCCACTCAGGTTGCACTGGGACTTTCCCCTCCTGCCTCCACATTCCCTCTTTTTGCCTCCCATGGTGCGGCTCAGCTGCTGAACTGGCAGCAGAAGAACATGGCAGGAAACACAGCCAGCTGAATCCCCTTACTGCGGGGTCAAACACTCATCTCCCCAAAAGGGTGGGAAGCAAGAGCAGCAGAAGCAGGATCATGTCTTCCAGTGGTGGCAAACAGTGAGACAGGTCCAGCTGCTTATAAAAGCTTCACCCTTGCAACAACATTACGTGGCCAGTCGGCAGCAAAGGGACACAGTTCATGGGATAGTATTTAAAGCCAAGCAACCTTACTGCAGCCTGGCAATGGCCTGGCTTCCCAAGCTGCATCTCTGGCTTCCCAGTACCTGATCTGTCCCAGGCTGACAGGCACAGGCAGAGTCCTCTTTCCAGCTGGCAATTCTGGACACTTCTGTAACACCTTGCACAGGTTTTTATACCATTTCCATTCCCGCATACATAAAGAGCCCCAAAACTTTTCCCTGCCCAAGCCCAATTTCTAGCCAGGGGAGCAGCCATACAGCAATGACATTTGACGTTTCAAGTCCAAATTCCTGCTTTCCTTTGACACGTTCACTGTGCTTGTTGGGCTGTGGACTAAGACTTAATCTCCACTTCAGCTTCTCTATCCTCCTGCCCCACCCCTCTAACAGGGCAACAAACAGCTCAGAGGAGCATCAGAAATGGAAAACACGCCATGGACTGAGCACCAGAGGGAAGGCTCTGGCACACCACAGTCCCCCCACATGACACCCCTTGAGCCCTGAGCTGGTATTAGCAGGATGTTGTTGTAGGTTGCAGGAGCAAGATCCACCTTCTATCATCACCTGCTGTGCAACCCTCCCTCTCTCGTGGCATTTCACTGTTGTTTTAAAGTCATTTGTAAATTCAGATCACTGGGAAGAGGGTGAAAGAAGCACTTCCCCATGTTCATGGCACCAAGGCACAAGCAGAATTCCTACTCCCACCAGTCCTGTCCCACAGGGATGCTCCCTCCTTATTTTAGACCAGGCTTTATGCTCCCAAGCGACCTGTCAACCTTCTCTCCCAAGTAACCAAGGGAAGATTTAAATCTGGACAAAGCAGGGATGCCAGGGAGAAGAGGCACTCTGTCCTGTCTTTAACAGCTGCTTTGGACCCAGCTCAGCCACTAATTTCAGTCCCGCTTCCTATTGTGCAAGTGAGTCAGCAAAGTAAATGTACCACACTAGGTGTGGTTCCTCCAGGTATTGCCTCCACCAAATAGTGATGATGTGGAACAAGAGGTGTGCCGCAGGATTAAAAAAAAAATTTAACCACAGAAGCCAGGCATAAGATGGGTGACAGGAGCAGAGGGGCACACAGAGTTGCAGGATATTCAAAAACAAAGGGCAGAGACAGATTGCTCTACACCTCCATCCACACTTTCTTGGAGGGGAAGGGGAAAGGAAAGGGAAGTGATGAAGAAGGCAAGACCCAGGGGTACTTGGGAGGAAGAGAAATTCCAGTGGGTAGGAAGAGGGGGAAAAAAAAAATTGAGAGAAAGCCAGCACGCCCTGGGTGATCTGGAAGACAGGGAAGATGCTAGTTACCATTTTACAGGCATCAGTCAGACACACACCCAGAAGAGACACAATAGAGAAAGAAACAGCACATGGTTCCTCCCCAGAGGAAGGGACGTGGCTGTGACATGCAGTGCCAGGCATGTGAAGGTGGCATAGAGTGCAAGGGAGAGGACAGGTCACAGAAGAAGCAGGTACCTCTGGGAAGAAACCTGTAAACTCTGAAGGAACTGTGTTCCTCTGTCCTTTCACAGGGATGCTGTTCAGCAATCCCCCCTGACCAGGAACACAGTTCTCTGCCCTCCAGGCCCATGCTAAGCACAGCATCTATGCCCTGCAGCTTCTTTGGGAACTTCCCAAGCACCAGAATTTAACTTCCACCTCTCGCCAGGGCAGCTCGGAAAGCAGCTTTTAAGCTGCCTTCAGCACACAAACCCTCAGCTACAGCACCAACAGCACTCCCTGGGGCTTCTGGTCTCACCCAGCTGAGACTGTGCCTCCATGCCTTAAACAGTGATATCTTGCCACCACCCTGGAGCAATTCCAGGGCCTTGGCCAGGTCCCTTCAGCTTCCCCAAACTCCCCTACACACAGACCCTTCCCATTTCTCCAGTGCCCTAAGACCTACTGTTGTCTCACAGCAGGATCCATCCCAAATGACTTAAAATTAGAATATTTTTAAGCACATTTTTACAGTCCCCTGTTCATTCGGTTGTGAAGAAAACGTTTTGCATACGTTCCACATACAGGGATGCATATGAGGATCTCAGTAGCTGAAGAAGCCACTCCTGAGGATCCAGATGCCCCCAGGTCCTCAGCAGAAACATTAACCCAATTAAAGCCAGGTCAGAGTGAAGTTCCGCTGCCGATCCTTTAAGCACAGCTCAGTTATATTAGTATGCTTATCTGGTGGTGTGTGGCAGACCAGAGAGACTGAAGAAGCTGAGGATTAAAAAAGGGAACACACCAAGAACCTTTCAGTGCTGCCAAAACATAATGTCCTCTCTTTTCCCAGGAGAGAGATACAAATGACGATGCCTTTATCCTCAGACCAATGCTTTGAACTACTTTGCAGGCACTAAATATTTAAACAAATGAAACGGCCAGCCTCCCACACTTCTCCAGAAAGCAAAAACTCCCAGTGCCCCCCCCAGCCACATGGCAAAAATTTCCATCTTTCACTGGTAGCCTCTTAGATGCAGCTATGTTTTTATAACGCAGAAACCTGCAGTATGTTGAAATGTGGGTGCAGCATAAAGTAAACTGAATCCAATACCAAAGTAAATAACACAAACACCACTACCTAACTGTATTAGTCATTCATTCACTTGGTTGTCTGCAACTCCCAGTTAAAAGCAAATTAAAGTTTAAATTAAATTAAAAAATTAGAGACCCCATGCTTAAACCAGGTGGAGGAAGTCTTAAAGCATAGGAGCTGACAAACTGAAAGTGCCTTGCTTAAAAATGGACAGACATGGCATCAGGAACATTAGCCTGTAGCCAGGTCTAGCTGAGGTTTGCCCTTCCTCCACCCCTCTAAAAGCCAGGTCCTCAGGGTAGGGGTCAGGACCAGGTTCAGGGGAGTCTGCTTCAAACACCCTCTCTTGTGAGGGCAGAGAGGGAGCTCCAACATCTTTCACCAGCTCCAGAGAGTATGTGGTACGTGTACAAGGAACAAAGGCTTGAAGAGACAGAAGGTACTTGACTGACAGCCTGTCCCTTGCTTGGCCTGGGACCTGTGCTGTTCACTTAAAGCTGTCACACAACAGAAAAGAGACCTTACCATCCTCAGGACTCAATCTCCCAGCTGAAGCCTTCCTCCGCACCCTGAAAAAGAACAGGCAGCACTCATGACACAGCGACAAACCCCATCGCCTGCCAGCCATAGTAGGTTATCTAGGACACCAGTAGGTAAATATGGCACAAGCTCTAAAAAACAAACAAAAAATCCCCAACAAAAATAAAACACAAAAGAAACAAACAAAAACAACAAGAAAAAAAGAAAAATACTGTTTGGACTAGACATGGCTCATCCATGACTGCTTGCTGTACGCTTTTCTGATTTCCAAAGCAACAGAGGTTTTTTTTTTTTACCCCCTCAACTATCCACCAGAGACAGGATAACTAGTTACATGACCATCCCATCCTACACTGCTCAGCATGTTGGGAGAGACTCTCAGTTCACCTCCCCAAACCAAACTCCCCCACTCAGGGGACCAAGCACATAAGAATCTACTGAAAGGGCAGCAGGAGCTAGAGACGCACATCAGCACGATGCTTAAGAAGCCAGTACCACCTCCTTCAACGCAGGTGCCAAGCAAGGGAGGGTGAGGAAAAAAAAAAACATATGCCCACAACAAAGAAAAAACAACAGCAAAAAAGAGCACATACACACGCACACAAGTAATTTCATTGAATTGTTCCAATAAAATGTTGTTTCATCGATTTGTCTTGAAGTTAAGCTGTGCCCCCACCTTGAAAGTCTTCTGTTTCAGAGCACCAAACTTAAGATCCTCTCTTCTGAAGCAGCTGAAAACTCTTTGCCACATTCAGTCTGATGAGCTGGCTGACAAGCATTGTTCCCACAAAACCAACCTGCTATTTGATGGAAGCTTTTTATGGCTCTTCTCATGCCAACCTTTGCCCAGTAGGACAGGAAAGAGGGTTGAAGGGACCTCCCTCCTCTCAATCCTCCATGCTTTGGACAAAGGATTGGCTTAACCACTGTCACTGCCTACATAGGCAGCAGTGACTGATCCCAACAAACTCCACCATCCCCACCATCTTAACAGCACCTTGCCCGCTGCCCCACCAAGGCTCTCATCCTGTGCTAGCTGTTACCTGCCCTACAAGGGCAAATCTTACCTCCCTTTTAGGCTACTGTCCCCTTCCTGCCCCTCCAGTCTTTTCTCTCACTCAAGAGGATGCCAACATCACCTCACCTTCAGTAAGCAACAGGGGATCCTGGGGTAGCTGGGAAGTTTTGCCTTTTTTTTTTTTCTTTTTTTTCTTTTTTTTTTTTTTGCACCCTAGAACAACCTGTCATGGTAGCTGTGCCCAAGTTCATTTACTCCTCAGCACAAGCCCAGGCACCAAGGTCTGGGGCAGGGGAGACAGGTCAGGAAGGAAACCAGCACACTTGGGACTCCAAGGCCCTATTTGGGTCGCTGCCACTTACTGCAGTAATCAGTCCAGCACTCTGGGAAACACCTCAGTTCCCCAACGCTCTGGCACCCCATATCCCAGACTGGTCCCATCACAATTCCCACCTACCACTCAGTGTCCTCATATAAGGAAACTCAGGGGTGAGGCTCTACAAAAGCTAGAGGGCAGAGCCTTAGGTTTTCATCATTGCCATGATCCCCACAGCAGAGGAAGAAAAGTTTTCTGGCTGATCGTCAGTAGGAGCCCACTGAGTAGTCATGAACTTCTTTGGCTGCTCTGTTCAGATGCTTGCTGCCCTGCTTGCCCCAAATGTATTGCAGGGTGAGGTACCTCTGAGGATGATGAGAAACAGAAAGGCTTGTTATAAACCCCCTTGACTCACCTGATGTAGTGCACAAAAGCAACAACCACTGAGCCCAGGTAAAAAGAGAGGAAACTCAGGAAGCTGAAGAACATGGCCTGGACATAATCAGACTCTGAGGAAAGAGAAGGCATCAGTCAGAGCAGGGACAGCCCCTCTCACAGCCAGCACTCCTGTGCTGCTCTTCCCAACACCACCTGGTGACAACACCCAGCCCCAAACAACCCTTCCAAACCCATCTGCTTTCTCTATTCCAGCCAAAATCAGGACAAAGAGGAATTGCCAGAACCTGTCACAAGGTCTCCCCCCCATTTCTTCACCCCCAGTGGCAGCTGGTGTGCCCATGGGCACCTCCTGGAAGGGACCGGGCTCCAATTGGTTTTGACTCCTTTGCTGGTGCTTTCTGCACCATCCCATCAGAGAGCTGCCAGCACAGCCATACCCTTCTAGGCAGAAGTGCCAAGTGCCCCTGTGAAGTTGCATTGCTCTGCCCAAAGACACTGACTTTTTATAGAGGGCACAATTGTCACTTGAAGGTTCTTTGTCCGCTTCAGGTTCCAGGTACGGTTGACATTCCCTGTGAGATGCAAAGTATACAGCAAATATGAAAACAATCAAACATTTATGATCCCTGGCCCCGATCTTAGTTCTCTGCACTTGCAAAAACACCCAAGTCTGGCTTTTCACTATAATCTGCGTGTGGTTTTGCTCTAAACCTTTCTTAGACTTGTCAATATACAGCCTTTTCCATACGCTTCCCCCCTCCTCCCTACCCACAACCTGTTTTTCAGACTAGAAATCCCTGCTTGAGCCTTCTGTACATTGCTCCAGTCTGGATGACTGAATCCCAAGGGCATCTCGTCTCCTATTCCTCTAGTCCCCAAGGTGCAGTTTCTCTCACTACAGATACTGGGACACCATTTTTGCCTTTGGCCAAAGCTCTGCTGGCAAAACACTTCTGTGCAGGATGCCATGCTAGTGTCTTGCTATGTTTCAGCAGGGCTTAGCACGCCCTGCCAGTACAGCTCTGCCAACAGCTTTAGGATAAGAGAAAGACACCCAGAAGGCAACAATTCTTTTTTTAGGGGGGAAACTGGGGTGGGAGGGTGGGGGGAGTGCTGGGCTGTTGGGGGAGCCCAGTATATCTGTTGGTTGTAGTCTTGCTTCTCCTATAGGGAGGAAGCCATCTGGCTTTGAGAATAGGAATGTGTCTCCACTCCAGTAACAGCCACCACGACTGGTGGAGGCTTAGCTTTTGCCACTGCCCAGGAAATGGACACACCGTTTTCTGCCCGGGAAAGGCACTAGAACAAGTCTCTTGTAAAATTATTCTCCCAAAATTACTAATTTTTCCTGTCCCCCCAAGTCCAGAACTGTCATAGAACCCAAGACAGCAGTGGGAGAAGATGCTCTCTGCAGGAACTGCCATCTGGGCCTCCATGCAAGCAGGAGAATAATACGGCGGGGTGGGGTAACAAAAAAAATCAACACACCAACCAAAAAGCTGTAAGCAGCATTGCCTGGGTGTATCCAGCTTCTCCCAAGACACCAGTAACTCCTCTGAAAAGCATATAATCCCAGCAAGCCAGGCGCTGTACTAGCCAGCCACCTCCTGCTTTGATCAAGACTTTTAATCTACCCAACAATATCAAATTTATACTTCACTCTTCCTCACAGCTACTTGGGTAAGACAGAGCTATATGACCACCCCATGTCATCCCACAGGAAGGTCCCAAAGGACTCCAGCTCCTCCATCACCCAGATGCAGCAACCAAATCCACCTCCCAGCACAACTTACCATGAATGGAAGAAGGCACAGAACCCCCACAGGCGTAATCCTCTGGTTTGATGACAAACACAACGAAGAACTGCTCACCTGGGAAGTCCTTTCTCTGCACGGAAGGATGGAAGAAGACAGAATCCATGAGACATGAAGGAGCATCTCCCTCAAATGCAAAGCAAAGGCAGTGTTCCAAAAGGCCAGAGATCAGGTTTTAGTTGCTACACAGGCACCGGCCTTACAGAGACCTGCCTGTTCTGGACAGAGCTTGGCTTCTGGGGATGCTCACCTCATCCTTGCTGACAATACGCTGAGTTCACCAGTACACAGTACAGCAGTGCCCCAGTACAAGCAAACCAATACTAATGCATGTATTTATTTACTTTAATTAGTGCAAACCATCTACCTAAGCTTTGCTTATTAAAGAGGCCCTCCTACCACCACTCAGTGGTAGAAGAGCCAAGGTTCAAACAGAAGCCACCTGGCTGCAGCCACTCTGATCTAGAGCCTCAGCACACGTAACACGCCTATTCTAAGCAAACACAAACAAGGTTTTGTAGTAAAAGGTAACATTGCTTCTTCCACTTATATCAGCCGATCTAATAAAAGCAAAGGCTCACAGCAGAATCAACAAAAGAGAACTAGGAATGCATAGGACAAGCCACTGAAAAAAAAACAACACTGTGACAAAAATCAGCATCTCACCTGCACCGTTATGGCTGCCTGCTTAGTCATAGACTGGTAAACACCGTTGAACTCCACATTATGGTCCAGGTCATACACTGGGCACTAAAACAGACACAAGTGTTAAACCAGGGACAAAATCCAAACTAATTTTGCAGGGAGCCAGCAGGAGAACAGACAGTGCAGAACAGCAGAAAAAGGCCATCTCTGGGGTGACAAAGGGAACAAAACAACCAGAAGCCATTCAGAAGTTAGAAAAGCTGCTCTGAAGACACCAGTTGTGGCCTGCACTCGCTGGTCTCTGCATTCTCACAAGAGGGTTGCAGTTCAATCTGAGAAGAGGACTCAGCCAGGTTGATCACTCCACCATTCCCACAGGGCAGTGCATACACTCAGTTGTACGGTGGTTGTGTCACATGCTTAGCAGTCTGTACTATATGCCAAGTGCTTGCCCTCATTTTACTCTTTCCCACTACTCTTAATACCTGATAGGTTGAAAATCACCTGTCACAGTCTCCCCTCCTCCCCTTCTACCATTCAAACACAGAGATGGGGGCAGGACTTGGTGTTACCCATTTCTCTCTTCACCCCAGGTATTAAAAGTAACTGCCAGGACTTCAGAGCCAGCAGCCAAGGTATCTTGCACGTCCATCACTATCTTGCTGCTGCCACACTGCAGGTCCCTGCATCATTCAGGAAGGTGGGAAAGGAGAATAAATATGGGGCTATTTCCCAGCTGCAAGCAACAGCCAACCTCCATGGCAGGGAACAGCTGTTCTCTTCCCAGGAAAGGGGAAGAGTAATTGCATACAGAGGAAATTGAATTGGAAAGGAGGAGAGACCTCATGTCTGGAAATCAGAAGCTCCCCACGCTGCCTTGAGCCAGGGGAGACTCAAGGGAACAGCACTGTCACCAGCATCCCATCGAACACTACTCTGTGGAGAGACAGACCCATGTCACAAGGCAGCAGGGTATTAAACCTCACAAGGGGAACATAAATGCCCTATGGACAGGCTGGAGAGGAACGGCTTGTTCACCTTTTTGCAACAAAAATCTCTGTATAAGCTGCTTGAACTCAGCATCTCTGTGCCTCTTTCCCACAGGATTTTCATTCCTTTCAGGGGCTCCCTTCACCACCACCACACAAGGGTAAAGCCCTTCCTAGGGCTTTTCTTTCTGTTGGGGCACAGACCCCCTTACAGCAGGACACACAGCTCCAGCAGGCAGCTCCTTACCCTTCTCTGCTCAGACTTACCACAATATCCTGGACGGAGACAACCGAGCATGGGTAGACTGCATCAGACACCACTTTAATAATGACTGAATCGACATCCTGAGGAAATTTGTACAGAAAATACTGAGGAGAAAGCAGAGTGCTGAGAGTTACGGTCCAGAAATCACCACTGCCAGTAGCTTCAGAGCCTCCCTAAGGTACCTGCACAGCCCAGGCTGGGCTTTGGGGTTGGATGTGGAGGACTTTCACAAAAATTAAGATTTCAAACCTTAGAACCTTACCTACACAAGAACAGATTAAATATGTGCAAGACAACTCTCCCCCTTGCACAGCACGCTGTTAGACACAGACATCTCCAACATGCAATATATGGCATAGCTTCTGCTCCTCTTAAGCTTTTTTCCACCTGATCAAGCTAAAGTGACTTCATTTTATACCCTACTCCGTTTTATGTTGCTATGAGCAATTTCCAGATGTTTCCATACTGCTGGCTGTACTTTATATATGGAAAATATAATGAAGTTTCTCTCAGATGGGTTGCCTCAAAGACAGACTGTGAAAACTATTAGGTCAAATGGTTGTAACTCTGTCAAGACTTTCATAAATAAATAGCTGATATCAGTTGTAGGTTTTAGGGGTTTTGGTTTTGTTTGGTTTTGAGGGCAAAGGGTAATAGGCTTTTCTCTTCTCACTCCAGCTTTGAAAATAATTCAGCTATAGCTCCAAGAAAATTTGGGAGAGACTAACATCTGCCAATATTCCTACTTTTCCTCTGGGGGCAAGGAATGGTGTTTCTTTTATGCTTCCATGCCTGGAGCAGGCCCACAAGGCAGTCTGTGGGGTCAGGAAATGCCCTGCTCTGTCCCAGCAAGGGCCTTTTCAGATTTGGGCAAAAGACGTCCCAGGCAACATCATTATTTCCATATTTTTTACTGGAAAAGTTTGATGTACTACACCAGGCAGCTGCTGGAGAAGTAGGGTTTCTGTGCTGGCCCCAGCAGGCAGGCTTGTTGCAAGGGTTCCCATTGTCCTGCTTGGAGCCCAGACCTTGGGAGCTCAGGCTCAGTCACAGCTAACACGAGGGGCTGATGGGCACCTCACCCCACCCCAGAGGGGACACAAGGCTGAGGACTGCCACCAGCCGCCTTCCTCCCTTCCTTATGGTCACCTGGCAGCCACTGCTGCCACCTCAGAAGCTACCACATCTCCTGCTCCAAAACTGTAACCTGAGACATTCCCAACTGGAGAGCTCCCTTTACATCACATAAACCTTAGTGCTGAGCAAGGGCCAGCCATTTCCTATTTCTCTTCCCCCATCCCCTTCCCAGGAAGTAGGGCCCCCAACTGGAAGGGCAGGGATAAGCAAGAAATCACCCAGGCTTTTTCCAAGTTTCCCCATTTCTACTAAAACATTTATTCCCATCACCCCTCTCCAAGCAGGGTCCCTTCACCGCTGAGGGAGTGCTGGCTCCAAGCACAAGTCCTTACAAACTGAAAACTCACCAAGCCGGTTTCTTCAGCAGACTGCGTTTTTTCTCCACCAAGCAAGGACGCTGGCAGTCTGAGCTCCTTGGTTTCCCAGGTGCACTACCCTTGGAAAGCTTTAGGTCCTTGAGGAAGGCACCCATGAGGACCCTTGTATAATTTTCTTTTTAAGCCACACTTATACCAGAGTACAGAATTAACATAAGGGGCATTGAGACCTACAGTTCTCTGCTGCACAGACTGTGAGTGGTATAAACACATCCAGCCAACGCTCCTGACCTATGCGAGCATATCTAATTTCTCCTTCTGCCCTCAGGCATGAGCTAGGTTCCAGACAACTCCTTCAGTTGCTATGCTTGTCTTTTTCCAGTCTTAGGGCTATTCCAACACCCATCTAGATTTTGAATTGCCTTTTTTTTCCCCCTCTCTCCCCCACAGACTAATTAATACTTTGATTTACAAAAACCTCAGCGTTATACCAATTAAAAAGCACTCATCTTCTACTCTCTACATCTGGTCTATAATTAAAAGTCACCAACCTCATGTTATTAATTGTGAAAAAGAACAGACCAAAGTTACAAAGTTAATTCCAGGCCAGATCCTAAACACTCTACCTTCAAATTACAAGGTCCTAAGTAATGAGGGTTTATAAAGAGCTACCACCATTCCCTATGCTTCTATAATATAAAATACTGCATGTATCTGCAAACCAGCTTAAGACATCTGACAGCAAAACAGATTAGCTGGGATGCCTGGTAATAGGAAACCTAAAATTAAGTGGTGTTACTAACTGTGATAGCAACAACAAAAATGGAGTACCAGACAGCCTGGGTAAATTACATACTTTCCCAGCTCTGTGAGCTCCTGTATCACTATAGTTACTGCCAACAGCATTTTCGTTCAAGAGAGGACTTGTAGTGTCTGCAGGGCTCTAAACAAGGCCTCTCAGTTGGGTGCACTGTACATGTGTGCTCTCTTCTGAGCTAATAACCAGACTTATCAGGCATTTCATTTATCACCTTGCAACTTGACTTACCACCCTGAGCGAGGAATAGCAGTCTGAGTTCTGCTGTACTTTTACAGCTTATTTATGTATTTTTTTTTTTCCAGTAAAGACTGCATCTTGGCAAGTCATGCTCAGGCAACTGAACCAGCACTGGCTGGAAAAAGACACTGGTGCACACTGTCTCACTTCCCATGAAGTGCAGCAGTCCAATGGCCTCTGGACTTCTGTACATTTCTGGAATTTCCTGAACTGCAGATACCATTCATTCGCTCTGGTCACAGGTTTTGGTTCTCTTAATTGCTTTGCAAGAGGACCCAGATGTGCCCCTAGAGGGGGTACTGCTACCTCTTCATCACATCCACAGAAAATTCAACAGTAAGGAAGTTTCCCTGCATCCTAAGAGGGAAACGACCTAGTCATATAAGGCTTTTGCTATCTCTAACAAAGGATCACATCAACTATTTGCATGTGGTAAGACATACAATCAATGCCATACAGGACTCCTCCTTACCTGGGGCTGGGAAGGGCTGGCAGTGAAGTTAAAGGCTTTGTTGGTCCTAGAAAAGAAATGCCAGCATGTTGAAGTCTAAAACTTTCAGAGATGGAATACACACAAAGTACCTTCAGATTAAGCAGAAGAAAAAATAATCTTTTTTTTTTCTTCCGGGAAAGGAAAAAGAAGGGAAAAGCAGGCAGATGGACCAAATCCCTGTATAACAGATACATGAAGAAATTACATTTGTATTCTCACATCCCAGCTTACTCAAGTTGGAAGCTCTCGAGCCTGGTGACTAGCAGCTCATATACAATATTAAATGGTGCCATGGAAGCGACGTCCACAAATATAATCTGGTCAGAGGTTCCCGTCTCAGGTGTTGGCTCAGAGGGACAGAGGGTCCGACCCACTTCTTGGTAATTGTAGGTCCTCTGATAGCTACAACAGCCAGGGGAAGGAGGGAAGGGAAAGTTCGATGGAAAAGAGAGATAGCGGTTAAAAAGTTGTTTGGCAGTTCCAAGAATGCCGTAATTTTTCCCCTGCTTGCATAACTGAAATACTAATCTGAAAGGCCAAGACCATTCAGACTTTTATTCAGAGCTCAAACTCCACCTCTGTTGCCTCGTGGCCTGCACAAGGGACTGGCCATCCCCAACATTTCCTCGAGGCTGCCTGTGCCATGTGCAGATCTAGCACATCGGCCATTTGCTGGAGGCAGAGAGCACAATGACAGCCCAGAACAACCACTGCTGTAACCATCCCCTGCATCAGGCAAGACACTGCAAGGTATCTGCTGCCTGGCACCAGGATTTCAGTCACAGGATGAAGCTTCACATCTCAGATGGTCTAAGATGCCTGCACAGTCTCGGTACTTGCAGCCTAACTAGCTCCAAGGTTGCTGAAGATACATAGCAGCATCACTTTCACAAAGAAAATACCCCCAAAAAACCCACCACCCCCCAGAATAGACTCAACTTAGGTGTACCTAGGATGAGAAAGAGAAGAGAGCCCTTATTCCCCAAATGCACTGTAACACAGCAATTAGGGTGCTCTTTTGAGAGCTTGTTCAAACACTGCTTCAAACTAGAGCCCAAGAACTACTTGCACACACCATAAGCAACCATGGAGGTGACAACAATGCCATGTGGTAGATTCACTGACTAGTGACACAGGCAGATCCCCAGCAGACAAGCTTCCTGGTACTCCGTGTACATATTTGAGAAACTAAGAGACAAGAGCAGGCTGCCAAGTAAGAGGTTACCTACCAAATCCTGGTCTTCCTATGTTCAGCTGACAGTGAACCAGCATGCTTTGCAACCAACCCTACGGTCTACACAAGTAGCAAGGTCTAGCACTTGAGGAAAGCTGATAACGGATACAGCTGGCAGACAAGCGTGTTACAAGGAAGAGACTCCAGTACTTACAGGCCTCGAAAAATTAGTGGGACCTGCCACGACAGCACTCCCTTCTGTTGGCGAACTACAAACAGGACAGGATATTGGAGGTTCTCAGAGCTGCTGTTCACATACACCCGCACTGCACCTACCTGTGAGAAGAGAAAGGGAGTACAGATAGGTGTTAGCCGAAGGCAAAGAACAAGACAGCTCCAAATCTAGGTGGGAGATGCCTGTCCCCTTCCTCAGTCTGACCTAGATGCTGGTAATATCCACAGGAAGATCAACAGCATTTATCACTGGACCAGTTATTCAGATCCAGAGGTCATTTACAGAAGTGCCTGTTGCTCTAATCAGACTCCTTGCTGCTGCTCTAATCCAGAATCACAGCTCTGTCTACAGGTGAGAGGGGACTGTTGGACCAGACACAGTGGACAAATGCAGCAGACGTAAGAGGAAGAGAGTTCAGTAGCTTCCACTTACCCAATTGGGAGCAACATGAAAAACTTGTGTTATAAAATTAAGCAAAACACACACACACACAAAACATAGATCCGAGGCTACAACTGAGAATTTTCTGGCTTGGACTCTTATGTACCCTACTCAATCAACATTACTGGGAAGGATGACTGAAGACAACATTAATAGTTAGGGATGAAAAAGCAGGTTAGCAGCTAGCACCTGGCTCTGCTGTAAGTGATACTAAGGTGACCGTAACCCATATATACCCCACCTAACAAAACAGGAATACACTGCTGACTGCCCTCAACTGGACAAGGAAGGCTGCTTTGGTTTGTGAGCAAGGCTTTTAATGTAGCCCACTGCACCAGCAACTGGAATTTCTCCTTACATTACCTGGCCACCACACAGCTGCAGAGGTAGGACAGCTGTGGGGTAGAATGCCCTCAGTTTACTATTTGCTTTGAGAAGCAAGCAAGCCATTAGTCTGCACCAAATGGAAATGGGACCATTTCCATTTGAAAAGAACATCTCTTCAGCTCCCTCTCCAGAGCTGCACAAATTGCTCAAGAAAACAGGATAAGAGATGCACAACTCAGAAGAGACAGTACATCTCGACTAGAGACCTTTAATTGATGAAAGCATATTAGGTAGATAAGATGTACACATTTCAAGCCCACCACATCTTGAAAGATTAGAATGGACTTTCACTAGATCAGTTAAAGGCTTTTCATAGATACTTCAACTTTATACCCTCCAAGAAGAAGAAAGGTAGAAGGGGAGTGCCACCTTCTGAAGAAAACCATAGAGTTAGCAAAGTAGCAGAAGGGCAGCTGCCTGAGATGGCAGCTTATACTTACATTGATGACACCAGGTTCAGAGAAAGGGCTTGCACCTGCAATCATAAGTCTAAAAGAAAATTCCCTGTTTATTCTTGTTTAGTAGTTCTAGGCTCACATGGAGCTTTAGTTTACTGGAACAAAACACCTTCCTGCAAGCCATAATTATTATCAATTTTCCTGCCATCACCATAATACAGAGGCTACAGCCACCACTTCCTAAAAAAAAAAGAAAGTCTTCAACAAAAGACATCATAAATAATTTAAGTAAAAACCCCTTGAGATAGAAGGGCAAACGTTGGAACCTTTGTCCATTGCCTTCTGGTTTCTAAACCTTTGTAATACTCTTTCGGCATTGCCTTCCAGCTTTTCCTTCTGACCACAAAAGCTATATATGCAATTTTGTTTCCAAGTAAGTTTCACCCTAGGGTGCTAACACCATCACAAAGCAAGACTCACAGGTAACACAGTAGGCCACCACCACCAGACAACTAGACGGTTACTCTGTGGCTTCCTAAGTCTCTGTGGCTGCCCTGCTCAGCTGGGGAAGCCAAGCCAGCACGTGTTGGTATAACTGGGAAATGCAGGGACTGGGCTGAAGAAGCCACTGCTTGTTTGAAGGTGTTTGCTGTAGTCACTGTGACAAGGAACGGGAACACAAATAAAGCAACACTGGAACTAAACAAGAAAACAAAGCTAATGAGCATGAAAACATGATGGTCAGGCCAGAGTCCCACAGGCACACGGAGCCATTCTCCATCCACGGGGAAACCAACTATCATTGCAGAAGGGCCACATTCCAGCTACCTGTCCAGCAGCTTTTTGCCCATGAAATAGTTAAAGCAAGCCCACCTCCACAGGTGAAGTGATTCATACTACCTCTGGTTCGACACCACTCCTCCAGGGCTCAGCACATCAGCACAATGCAGTGGGGAGCTCACATCAGACTCACAGCAAATAGCACTACTGGGTTATGCATCCTCAACTACTCATAAATACAAGCTAGACATTGGGAAATTCTCTTCTGCACTGACTTCATGAATACAGAACATTACCCACTACATGGGTTACGCATATGTTGCGGATAGTCAGGTTTACTTTAAATGAGTACAATTAATTTGTATTCTTTGGAAGACTTAGAAAGTTGCAGCTGTACTTCTTCTAAATTCTCAATTTAAGAAATGTATTGGCTATTTAAAGTATATGCTAATGCTGAGTGGTATCAGAAAAAAAAAAAAAAAAAGGTACTACTTTTACAGTGTTCCCAGGCTTTGGACAGACAAGTGAAAGCTGCATACATGTGAGAGTGCCTCTTCTTCCCATCTTGGATCTTCCCTTTCAGCAAACTAAGTATTTTCAATATTGATTCTAACAGGAAAAAAGCATAAACAGAAATTCAGACTGTTTACAAGAAGTCAGCCACAAGAAAAAACCTGCCCTGTGGTATCCTACAAAACATAGGAGAGAGCTGTATCTTTGTCATAAAAAAAAAGTACGGCTTTTGATATCTATTAAGATACATTAAGACTAATTCTATGATTTAATCTTAAACCCTTTGGAAATCCCAGCTCTTCCCACCATCACATTACAGTGCGTACACAGCAAGTCATTTATCTCCAGTGGCACAGTGTATTTTCCAGTTTTATTAGCTTCTTGTGCCGTTTGGCTTATGCAAGCAAGAATACAGGCCACCTGCATTCTGCAGTGTATTATTTGAGGAGCCACGGCCATGTAATCAAATATAGTTTCATAAGCAGACAAGCACAACGCTGCCAACACAAGGCTGAAGGACTATTTTTAATACCAGTATTCCATAGTCTGAGACCTTTGCTAGACATTTTATGTGATCTTAAACGTCTGCTGGGCCAGTTTGCGAAAAGAGGGGAATACCACACCAAGACCATATCCCTGAACACTTCTACATATGATGATGCAAGGAAGTGTTTTCTTAATATTCACCAAACAAAGCAGAGCCCTCCAAATCCTGCCCCAAAAGGAAGGATTTGCTACCCTAATGCAGTTTGCAAGGCGTTTAGGGTCTGCCATTGCATTGTTCCTCCCAAAGGAGCTCCGCAAGACCCTTGCCTACCTTGTGGAGCTCTGCGTCAGATGTGGAGAATGTGCTCTGCTTCACAAATGAGCAAAGTATCACATGGGCAGACAAGAATGACTGCCGCCTACCTCTTTCATACAGCTCGTACCCAAATGGAAAGATGAGAAAAACAGCCCTCATCTGCTTCGGGAGTACATACCAGTAAAGGCTGGAGCCTTATGGAAACGTAGTCCCAAGCGCGCCTTTGGGTGAACGATATCACCCAGCCAGCAAGGCTGCTCATGGGGACAGCAGCTGGGAGCTTGTGGCTGGAATTAGGCTGGCTTACAGATGTACCCATGCTGCAAATGCTGCAGCACTATTAACTTGACCTCCCTCCCCACTAAACCAGACTGGAGAAGGGGAGCAGGGCAACAGCTGAAAGATTTACACTCAGACTCCACTTCATGCACTGTAAATCCCAGCAAAGGACAAACCTTCATAACTGTGCTATGCCTCCATCTCGGCCTCGACCCCTACGGTGTGTTCTGCCAATGCAGCCTGGAACCTGGGAGCACCAAGTACCTGCACAGCGTAGCTCACCACTGGATGAGGCAGGCCCTTAAAACCAAAGAGGACAGGCAAGCCTTGGAGCCTACTTCCCTTGAGAGTCTCTATTAGGAACGCAATTTGAAATGGCAGTTCCTGCCCTTGCATGAGACAGTAACTTGCAGTGTCTAACAGGACATAAGCATCCCATCCTCACCCTTTGTAACCCTACCATATCTGGCTCCAGGCTCAGTCAGGTTCCAGATGTCTCTGCACATGTAAACTCCACAACCTCTCAGGAAACCTGTTCCGGTCTTTGAATGCCCTCACAATTAAGAGGGGAAAAAAAAGTTCAGATGGAATTTCCAGCGTTCCAGCTTGTGCCCGTTACCTCTTGTTCTGTCACTCTTGCCCAGGTACCCGCCGAGAAGAACCCAGCTCCCCCTTCTTCATTGCCTCCCACCAGGTTTTTAAACACATTGATGAGATCCCCCTGAGCATCCTTCTCTGCTGCAGGCTGAACAATCCCAGCCCTCTCAGCCTCTCCTCATAGGAGAGATGCTCCAGTCCCTTCATCTTTGTGGCTCTGCGCTGGACTCGCTCCAGTAAGTTCATACATTTCTTGTACTGGGGAGACCAGAACTGGACACAGTAGTCCAGATGTGAAAGCTTTGCAGCTTTGCAACTGCACAAGGCAAATCGGTAGAGCATTACTCCCCCATCCTTTACAAGACAAAGCCACCTCTGTAAGAGCTTCCTGGACAAGCCCAACAGTTAAACTTCTCATACAGTGACTCATTAGCGCTCCATTCACACACATTTTTACCCTGACACCCTCCTGCTAACCTTAATATCCATCGCTGAATCTAGCCAAAAGATTTAGCATTTTCATTTCCTGTGAAAGGAAAGCTAATTAAGACCATGGCTGCAGGTGCAATAACGCAGCTGAAGAATTTTGCAAGCTGGACCCAGTCAAGGCCCTACTCAGCACAGGCCTTCTGCTGCCACTCCACATCCCAGTTTGAGCTCCTGCTGCTCCTCACCCAGGGTGGCTGGAACGTCCTTGAGCAAAAGCTACTGCCCTTACACGCACAGGGTTACAAATTGCCTCCTCTTTGCTGTCAACACTGATACTTGCTTCTCTCTCCTTATCTTATAGGTGAATACACCAAGCATATCTTTTTTGAGATCTCAAGGCTCTTCCAGATTAGATGCTTTACTAGTCTGAGCAGTCAAGTTTCCTTTAAGGAAAAGGGGGGAAATAAAAAAAGNAAAAAAAAAAAAAAAAAAAAAAGACCTGCTTATGAATACAAGGCTATTGGATGTTTACTTTACTAACAATAAGCAATGCCAAGATTAATTCATTCTGTTAAGGACTGATCATCTATTTTCAGGCAGCCCTGCTGTTGTAGCAACTGCCACTCTGGATGCCTGCAGGGCCTGCTCAGGTAACCGAAGACTTTTGTGAGGTTTAGCTTCCCCCATATAGTTAATATACAACTACAGAAAGGTCTCTTGATTTTGCAATTACGGCCTATATGCCCACAGCAATAATCATCTCCATTTTACAGATGCTAAAACTCAAGTGTGCAAAAAGAGTCAGAGGGGTGCAAGCAACATGTTTGGAGCTTAACTAGGGACGAACAGTGACAGAGACATTCAAAGCCTGAGATCTCCTCTGTGTACAGTTTCTAGCGCGTGACCTTCAGAAACATCAGGTTAAGAGGGACCGTGTCATAAAGCCTGCAGCTCACAGCTGTCACTCTCCTGCTGCAGCACTTAATGGCCAAGAAGCTGCCTCATTTGCAAGTACTTGGGGTACATACCTCTACTCTTCCTTTGTTTGCACATAGCCCAGATCAATCAGAAACATCACACCACCTAATCCCATCAAAATCTTTGTAATAAAAACCCAAGAAAAAAACCAGAGTGATTAAGAAGTTGGACAGATGGCGATTGAGGTTCCAGTCCATCTAGTTATTTACCCTGCCACCATCACCACAGTAACGCAGGGCTTCTCGTGGGCAGATCCTGCACTTCCAGTAGAGGGGCCAGATCCCAGCCCCAGGATGCAGCTCCACTCTCCCCCTCACAGGTCTCAGAGATACAGCAGCAGCTCCCAGCAGCACAAAGCTTTGGTTGATGGGCCTCTGCCTGACATAATAGCTATTCCTCCGAAGCACAGCAATAAAACAGGCGGGATTTGCCTGTGGGCCAAACCTGCTCAACAGTCCCTCCAGATCCTCCCCACCACTTGCAAATGAACTTCAGGGTATCAGAGCAACTAAGTTCAGCAGAATCTAGGTGCAGTTATAAGAAAGCTTGGGAAAGTGGAAGAAGGATTAACATTTAACTGCAAGCAGGGCTTCTCTCATTTGCTGTCAATCACTCTCTGATTTTGTGCTACAGAGTGGAAAGAACCCTAATTAGTGTCTTGGAGAAAGACATTTTGCCTGGCAGGGAGAACTGTCTAGCAGAAGCATCACAGGGGCAGGGATAACAATGTAGCACCTATGAACTGATGTTTGTGCTTTTTCAGACCTTCTTCCAATTAACCTACCTTTAACTTTTCATCCATGTTTTGCTTCTAGATTCTGTTGTCTTCATGTAGACAATACACACTTTTTCATGCAACAGATTTAATGAATTCACTACTGAGGCAGTGCTAGTAGTACCATCTTTGAAATGGTACATTTGCTTTTGGCAGTTGCCTCAAGGGCATCATCTCCAGCAAAATATTTTTAGAAGAGTGGAAAAAAAAGCAGGAGGTGAAGGAGAAAAAGGTGATTTATTTAGTTCAAACATCATTCTTCCTCCACACCTTTCCACAGATTATTTAATTTTAAGTACAAGCAGTTTTGACACAAGAACCCCTCCCTGCTACAGAACCACTGCTCCCATCACATACACCACTCCCTTCCAACACAGAAATAAGATCCTAACTACGTTGCGTGTAGAGGCAAGAGCAACTCCAGCTAAAAAGCACAGCTTTTACTTAAAATAATAATAATGCCACACACTAGAAGAAAAGACTGAGACTCCTCTGCATCCATCCCTACTCACTTAGCATTGGTGAGATGAGGAGGAAGTTTTGCCTGGGCAGTAAGAGGGTCAACCAGGCTGCCATCACTCCTGCACCACCACCACTTGCTGAGGGACTTCACTTAGAAAATCCTCACCTCCTGCAGATACTCGCAGTTAGGTTTGAGGTAGGACACTCCAGGCTGGATCTTGGAAAACAACCTCGTGTACCAAACACTCCCTTTGACAGCCAGGCCCTGCACTAATGTTTGTCAGCAATAACCATACTGCTGCCTTTTGCATTGCAGGGCTGAGGCAGGGTTAGGACTGCTTTAGAGACTTCTGCTCCTCACATTCCTTCCCATTGCCAAGCCTCTGCCATGTGCATCTCTATTCACCAGCCAAGCTCATGACAGTTTTGTTTCTCAGATGACTGACCTTGAGCTTTTTTCTGTATTTCAAGGTGGACAGAGCAGTTACACAGCTGAATAAAGAGAGAGCTCTCAGCACTATATAAAAATGTGTTAGACCAGGAAAGACAAATATTTGTCCTTCAGTTCACCACCCTGGAGACAGGGGAAGGAAAAAAAAAAAAAAAAGAAATAAAAAGAGTGCATCTGAATTCCATTCTCTAGACAGGAACAGTCAGAAGGAGACGGTCCCAGATTCACACAGCTGAACAGGACCAACATGGCTGCAAACACTAAGCAAAATAAACCGGGCTCTTGTTGACACAAAAGAGTCCTTGGACTGATTATTAAGTCTGCATTTCCCACAGAGATTACACATCAGCTTAAGACTGCAGGGATGTGAATTTAAGGGCAGGCAGGAGGTTACAACAACAGTTTCTACTGCAAGCAAAGATTTTCAAGAGCTTTACTGTGGATTCTTTTCACCACCTCACACTAAGCAAAACCTTTGAACAACACCAGGGCTTTACACGTTCTCCACCACACCCACACACAAGCAGCTCCTTGCAAAAGACCATTGGGGATTATCGGTCCATGCTGCGACAGCACTTGTTCGTGGGCCTGACAAGGCACCAAGACAAGCCAGTGGGCAGGGAACACATCTGGCAAGCAAACACACAAGCTTCTAGTTACAATGGAAGGTCTCAGTGCAAGATACCTCTACAAAAGCCACTGAATTGCTGCTGTCGCACAAGAAAGAGGTGCTTCATTTTTATATGAACCCTGAAACTAAGTAAAGTAGGATTCTGCTGGATGGGCTACAGCAATTGAGACAGTGAATAGAGCACATAACCTGTCAGCACCGAACTCGTTGCTCTTCCCACTGACAACACAACAGGGGGAAGCTGAGACCCTGAAGGAAAATAGTTATGAGACAGTGACAGGCGTTACAGAACCTCTTTCCTACCCTCTTATGAGATATGAGCACCACTCCTGTCTGACAACAAAACAAGTAGAGCTCAGGGGAGCATTTCCTTTCAGCCTTTCTCTATCTGACTTTGTGCCCTAATGTCAATAAGTCTTAAATGCCAAAAGCAATCTGTCAGATAGCCTTGGCCCACAGTTTTCCTCCAGGAGTACTAAATATCCAAAGCAGCATAAACTAAGCGACAGACTCTGGGTATGTCAAGCACAGCCTCAGTCACATTAACATAATTTTTCCAGGATTAATATTTTTTCATTTAAAAGTTCCCCTTTGTGCAAATATGCTGTGTGGACTTAAGATCTGCCATGGACGTTCCTATGAGTCCACTCGTTTGCAACAGTATCTGTGCAGCATAAATGCAAGTAAGACAAATAGAAAGCATGTTAATATTTACCTTCTTTGAAATTTTGTCCTCTAACCAGTGTCACTAGGGAGTCTCCAGGACAGCCAGAAAGAAAAACTAGGAGTTGCCATGGTGGATAAATAGGTACCTGTTTCTGACTACCCTCAGACTTCAGGAAGACATTAAAAATAAACAAACAAATCCCTTTTGGAACAGCCAGTTAAGGACCAAACTACTCTCTAATAAACAGCATCTTCCTAACCCACAGCAGCTGGAACTCTGGGCCAGGGCAACCCTGGAAACAAAAGGGTTTATAACCTTTCCAAATTTGCCACCACCCTAAGCTCAAGGTAATAACTCCAGGGTTTCCTGTCACAACACAAATATCTGGTTCTTTCTTGGCTCCCAAGTTCTTCACCTCAGTGGCACTTCAGATGTGGATTGAATTACATATCCTACATGCTGTCTTNAAAAAAAAACACCATTGTTTGTTTGTTTTAAACCACACTGAAGTAGCTATTTCTATGCCCAAAGAAAAACATCAGCATAAAGAAAGTAAGGAAGGCTTTTTCTGAAATCCTCTGTGTTTCTCTAAGTATACACAGCAGGAAATAACTGTACTAAACTATATTCTCAAACCAAGCAGATGGCACACCCTTGCAATACAGCTTTTACAGACTGCACTTTCATTCCCTAAATATCCCATGAAAGAGCAGATGAGGTCTGTATAGGAAAAGCACACCTTCCTACCCAACAACTTCTGCACAGGTTATTTAAGGACATTTCAGCCTCCACTTACAATGCAAATGTTTGTATTATAAATTGCTGCACTGTTCTTGGAAAGAGTTCAGACCGAGGAGAGACATTTTGATGAAGTTACTCTTCTTCAGAAAATTTTTTTTTTTTAATCTAAACATCTTGAGGGGTGGGGAGGACACAGCAAGTGAAACAACAAAACCTGATCAGCTTTGATTTTAAACAGGACAGCCCAACAAGAAGAGAGTGATTTTAAGATTTAGAATGACATCCAAATTCAAAAGAGCTGCTTTAGTTCAATGACAAGTTATCAGGCTTGACAGCATTAGCTTACACATTAGAAATAAAAATGAAATTCTTGCCAGCACCAAAGTCACCATCTGAAGGTCTGCAGGCCACCGTGCAAGAAACCAGAGCAGGCCTCTCAGGCTTTTTTCCTAAAGCCTGCAAACTGATAGCCTCCTTCAAGTTGTACTCTCTTTTGCCCCTCTAGGTAGGGAAACCCACAAAGAGCAACATCCTAGAAAGCCAAAGAATAACTTAAGTTTGAAGGGACCTCAGATGGGCACATGATCCCATTCCCAGCTCAAAGAAAAGCCACCTCCCACACCATTCTTTCATTTAGGATAGCCTATTTTTGCCAGAGCCAAATTTTTCAACACTGTATTTTCTGCTGCAGAAAACAACAGTCATGCTCATGTTTTCAGCAGATCCCCAAGCCATTTCTCCCACAATTTACTTTTGCTTTCTCCTATAAGCAAGAACTTTTCACATGATTCGGGGCAGGGTAAGGAGTGGCCAAGAGACCCCACTGAGAAGCAGCAAGAGCATTCCAAGTGCAGTGTACTGCCTACACTGTCACCTCCCAGGGTTGGTTGTTTTCTTTAAAGATAAATTGTATATACAAAAGTTATTCCAAAGGGATTCTGTTGAACCTTGCTTGGCTTCAGACATCATATACTGTACCTTGCTTTGATTCTTCTGGATTTGACATTTTGCCTACATTTCTGCCTTGTATGGAATTTAATGTTAGGCTCCAGAAATGGTGTGCTGAGGCCCTTCCAGTGTCCTGTGGTGAACACACTAAAGCCAGCAACCAAAAACCAAGTGTTCAGGCCCCAGAGATCCTGCAATAACAGGAGCTCTGCTGACCTTAGGAGATCTTTTCATTCAAACATTTTTAGTCTTCCCAATTTATTTGGTTTTTTACCTACATCTTTGTGGCTAAAATGGTGGGCTTCGGCTCAGCATTAAGGAAAGACAGAACCTAACCTGTTCCCCCATTATAGCTCAGGTTTGCCCATCTCCAAACAGGAGACTAAAGTTTTATTGCATGCACAGTAGAGCTGTGGGCTGAAACTTGGGCCGGAGCCAGGACTAACATTATGAGGAAGACGAGCAAGATAGCAAGGAAATACTTTGAGGTAGTTTAGTTCCAGCCTGAAGAGTCCTACACATGAAGCCCAAAAACAGCTCAGAAGCAAGAGGTGAAAAAATTGCTCCTAGAGCTCTTACAATGCACATGGGTGCTGCTGGAGTGGGACCTACATTCACATGTGAAACATCAGAGAACAGTAAACACAGATTCGATCACTGCCACTTATTAAACCAGTCTGCCCTCTGTAGCAGATCAAGGAGTTTCCCTGCAGCTACAACAGATGGCTTTGGTCTGAGCAAGTGACTCATTACACAATCCCAGAGGAACGTATTGGTGAATTCCAGTTCTGGCTCCTTGCCTAGAAAGCAAAGCAAGTGCAACTGCCATCCACACCTAGCATATGAGACCCATTCACTAGGGGACAGAGGAACCCAAATGCATCATGCTCTTTGGGTTGGAAAAGGCACTTGGTCTCTACTAGAGGGTCACAAAGTTTAAGGCATCTAATTTAAAGACTTCTGTGCTTCTCACTAGTGTCGATTCCCCTCTTCCCTTAGGTCAGTCAACTTTTTCCCCATCTGCAATCATGAAAGAAGGAAGGGTAATAATGTTAGCAAACCTCCATGGTGGCACACAGCCTCTCTCACTCATTCACTGAGGGTAATTTTTTACTCCTCACCCCTCAGATAGACTCCACATAGGAAACAGTCACTCCAGGGCTACACACCCCTCACATGGCACAACTGCTCAGCAGAGAAGCCACAGCTTGATCTGCTGCCAGTCGCAGCTTACAGTAAGGCTGGGCCATATGGGATCTGAGACTGGGGCTCTGTTCCTAGTCCCAGCAAGGGAGGGGGAGGAGGAGGAAAATATCACCCACTCTTTCTCCTAAAATAGGTGCAGCCCACTGCTCAGCTTCTGAGCTCATCATATAGGTGCAGCCCACTGCTCAGCTTTTGGGTTCATTGCAACCAAGATGCACTGCATGAATGTCCAAGAGCTGTGTCTGGATCGCAGCAGCTTTGCCTACAAATGGAAAGTTGGAATCTTGTTCTCCTGAGAGATATTTGGTTTTCTAAATATAGGCCAGGTATCTCCCAAATCATGTGTTCAGCTGACCTGAGCTCCAATTAGGAAGAAGAACTTTTGTTGTCTCCAGCAGTCATCTTCCTCATGATACTCTCCTGCACCACTTAGGACCTGATACAGGAAATACCCACATGCACAATTGGTGGCATACGTGTTTTCAGCAAATGGACCATTAGCAACAGCCAGAGTTCACAGCGGTGGAAAAAGTCATTCACTTTCAATTCCCTCAGTACTCCCACACACATACCTTTTTTTCTTTTTGGAAGCCCTTGTATTATTGCAATCATGGAACTAAGCAGGTTCTCTCACTTACACATAAAGCCTTCTCCAGTCAATGGTAAATTGAGCAGAAACATTTTACAGCTCTTGTTCAGTCTTCTGGGCAGGAGCACATGGCACAGGCACCTCCAGCAAGACAGTTCTCCTTCCTTCCTCCCTCCCTCCCTCCTTCCCAAGTACGGACATGTTGAATATGTAGAATTGGAGATGCTCATGAGTGGGCTCATTTTCCTCCCCCATCCTGGATGTCTCCAGTTTAAACAATCCTAAAATAAGATAATCCTGTTTGCCCAACTAATTGTTCACCAGACATTTTTAATGGTGCACATCTGCCTTTGCTGTTAGAACATAGGTGCATACTGACAGGTGCAACAGCTGGTTTTATTATTGTATTTTTTACACTCACAGTTAAACATTAAACAAATATCTGTGCAGACAGGAAAATTTCAAAGTGCAGCTGGGAGGAGGAAAGGGGAACTAGAAAAGCAGTAAGACTACCATATAACAAATGAAGACTTTCCACCATGAAGGAGTTTGTCATGTCCCTCTGTTCACAGGCCAACTCTAGAAGACCCTTGCGGCAGAGATGGCTGCGCTTCTCCTCAGCACAGCTTTACTTTTACAGCTCCACCCCAGGAATTAAAGCCTAAATCCTAGTTGCCAAGTACAAAAAAGCCTGACAGCTCTCCTGCCTCAAGACACAAGGTGAAGTGTTTCTGCACAGCACATAGGAGGGTTTTTCCCCCTCCAAACAGAGAAGACACCTGGTAATGTATACATGCGTAAGAGTTTCAGCTAGGTGGCTTGGTCAGCATATAAGCACCCTTATTTTCCTTTTACACACCCAGAAGCTACACAGAAGGGAAGTCACTTGCCTGTCTCAAAGCAGCTCTGCTCCAGAGCCCCGAGTTGTACTTTCTTCACCTTGTTACATCTGCTCAGGAATAATGGCATAGGACTTGCTTTTCCCCTTCCCTCAATGCATGCATACTTGTATCCCAAGGAGTAAGGAAGATTATGTGAATGAAGAATATCCTCTGAGATCAGGCAAGCACAACACTTTTCAGGAAGAGGTAAGTCTCTAAAGCACCAAACAGGAGTAACTGTCTTGTTCCCTCCTTTCTCTCATCCATCATTCAAGCATTGCTCTATTCAGCTGCATTTTCAAATGTGCCCTGGCAGCCATAGCACGTGAGCAAACAGAACATTTACACAGGACTGATGATGTGTCACAAGCCAGCCCTCATGCGTTGTCCTTGGCTCCCATTTGTCCCTTGCTTTGTAGGCCTGTCCTCACAAGAGAGAGCAGCAGAGAGGGGAAAACAGCAGGATTCACAGCATCAGGGGAAAAAAAAAAGAAAAAAAAAAAAAATCCTTGTTTCAGAGCCAGACCACTCCAGACCTGGCTTTGCTTCAGAGGGAAAGCCATTAAACTCACCCACTGCAGCCCTTCCACATGGAAAATGCTCTTTTTATTCAATTAAATTTCCTGTAACTAAGGTTAATGGTCCACGTGGTATCTGCCTCAAGGTATCAGAGGCTTCTGGCTGACCTGCCATCAGCACAGAGACAGGAGGAGACTGAAAAGACCAGAAAGAGCAGAGGAGCTCGCAAGTGACAGGTAACTGGCAAACACTGGCTGACTCTCCACTCACTAAGAATTCAAGGCTAAAGATTACAGTGAAAGGCAAGGACTAGTACACTGAGTTCTTGCAGAACTTGCCTTCCATCAGAAGATCCAACAGCTACCCAGAGGACAGTATGTCCCTAAGTATCTTCACAACTTTTGCACAAGAAAAACCTGCCCACAAGAGCACAGTCCCAAATTAAAGTCAAGATTTCCACTACCAAGCTTCTAAACCTTGAGCAATCCTTATCAACAGGGAGATGCAGGACCACCAGAACAGATCAACTTCTGCCTCTGACCAGGCTAGCGAGAGGAGACCCAGCCAGGTTTGCCTCTAATCAGTTCAGGGCTGCAGCTGGGGAGGGGGCTGCACACACTTGCAGCCAATTATCCCAATTAGGCCAGATACCTTCTTGCAGGCTTCTGCTGGTTCAGCTCAGGAATGGCACCTGTAGGGCTACTCAGTGAGGAAATCATAGAATGGTTTGAGTTGGAAAGGACCTTTAAAGATCATCTAGTCCAAATCCCCTGCCATGGGCAGGGGGACATCTTCACTAGACCAGGTTGCTCAAAGCGCTGTCCAACCTGACTTTGAATGCTCCCAGAGATGGGGCATCCTCAATTTCCCTGGGCAACCTGTTCGTGTCTCACCATCCTCATCATAAAAAAATTTCTTCCTTATATCCAAACCAAATCTACGCTCTTTCAGTTTAAAACTCTTGCCCCTTGTCCTGTCACTATAGACCACTGCAAAAAAGCTTCTCTTCATCTTTCTTGTAAGTCCCCCTTTATATATTGAAAGGCCACAATAAGGTCTCTCTGGAGCCTTCTCTTTTCTGGTACCTTCTCTATCCTCAGAAGCTGTTCTGGGCATCCCTCACTAGAAAGTTTCCTAGGACAGTCCATCTTTAAGTGGTTTTTCTCGTCCAAATTAGTTTTCATAGCAGGAGCTGGTTGCATAGCTCTCTTTAAGCACATTCATGGCAGTGCTTAGAGAGTTCTGCATTAAAAAAAATACTAAGCCTCAAACCTGAAGTTTCCCCTTCTTGGATATGCTCTTGACCAGCTCAGTATCTCTGCAGAGATTTCATGTTCTAGCATACAGGATCTTGGAGACTAGTCCACTAAAGCTTCCGCTTAAATGAAGCAGCAGTCTGGACTGGGTGGCTTTCCATGGCCGTGGGAACGGGCTAGTGTCTGAAAGTAGCCATCAGGCAAGAAGATCCATTCAGATACTCGCAAACACCACCGAGCAGCCGTGTACTCCCCCCGTGCTCCCACTCTACTCTCACCCTAGTTCTCCAGGAGAGAAAACTTCTTTGTGGAAGGTGTCCATCAAAACACACAGCTTCAAAGAGCACAATAAATCGAAGGAACTACGTTCATTTTAACTGACGTCAGTACGCATACTGTCTCCACTAACAAGCCCCAGACATCTAGTCTGTCAACAGGCCCTCATCATAGTACCCAATACCTTTAACACCTGAAAATGCCTAACTTACATCACCACCAGCTTCTACAAGGAGGCTCAGGCCCAAAGCTTGCTTTCGGCATCCTGGGTTCAGTGGTGACACCCAACAGTTAAGTATTGCTGGGCTCAGTTGCATCATAGCCCTGACATAGAACTTCTGCCCCATAAATACCAGGTGCATTTTATTACATAGTAACACACATAATAGAAGAAAGACAAGTCTTTAAAGGTCTGGATCTTTTGGAATTTCAGAGTGAAGCAAAGGATGATTAACACCACCTCCCTCCACTTCCCCCCCCACCCCCCATCATGCTCTTTAGCAACTCCCTTCATAGTGAAGCGTTAGAAATACAGTGTGGAAAAAGCAATGTGTTCTATTTTCTCTTGTCCCTTGCAACTGAGGACAGGAAGGAAGATTCATTAGCCCAGTTCACCATCTTTTGGTACATCAGAACACCTTACCCAGCAATTAACGCTCAAGCTAAACAACGGGGGCAGAGTTTCCAAGGTACCACTTAGCTACTTGAGATAAACACGACATTAAAAAGGGGGGAGGGGGAAAACCAGCAATATCTAGGCATACATCAGTGACAGGTTTCCTTCACGCATCAAACAACCACGGCTTTAGCAATGCTGACCCGCAGCCTCCTCGCATCACACCTCACCCGCGCAGCCCTGTCTCACCTCCCGGGCTCCCAGGGGAGAGCACCCTGATCCTACAGAAGCGCTCAAGTGTGAAAAATGGTATTTAAAAAGGCTTATAAAGTGCCTACATACTTTTTTTTTTTTTTTTGGGTATTATCTTCCTAATTCCCTTCTAGACTTTAAGCCCATTTTGCTGCTAGAAGCGCGGGATACCAAACCCCCGCCCGGGGGGGGGCGGTGCACCAAACCGCCTGCCCACCGCGTGCCCCCGGGACACAGCCATCCTCTCGCCCCGCAGCCCCGGGTTGCCCTGGCCGTGCCGGAGAAGCCCGCAGGTGCACCGCGGCTCCCGGCCCCCGCGGAGGCGGAAGGATGCGGGCAGGACCGCGGACGCGGAGGGGGAGCCCGGCCCGCTCCCGCACAGCGGAGGACGCCGCCCGCCCCCCCCCCGGCCACACCGGCGGAGGGAGGGGGGCACGGTGCGTTTCCCCGCCGCGGGAAAGCCGGCGCTCCCGGGGACGCTCCTACCTGCCCGGGCTTGCTGCTGTAAGCGAAGGCGTAGACCCGCTCGGCGTTGATGTTCACGGCGCCCCGGTAGACGCGGCCGAAGGCGCCGGGCACGGGGCTGCCCCCGGGGCCACTCCCCGCCGCCGCCACAGCCCAGAGCAGGGCGCAGAGCAGAGCCCCGGAGGCCGGGCCCCCACCCGCGGCCATGGGCTCGTCCCTGCCGCTGCCTGCCCCCGCGGGGCAACCTTCACGCCGGCCGGCAGCCCGGTGCGGCACCCGGACTGTCTCTCCGCGGCAGGGCGGGCGCCTAGGCGCTTTAGTTGCGATTTAAATAAATAGCTCGGCGACACGCACAGGAGGCGGGGAGGCAGCCTCGGACACCCCCGCCCCTCGACCAGGGGGCGCCGAGCAACTTTCCCCAGGGAAAGACCGGCCGGCGGGGAGGGGAGGAGAAGGAGAGAAGGGAAGGGAAGCGAAGCCGGCGGGCTGGCTTGCCGGCCCCGGGAAGGAGGGTCTCCTCACTGTGCCCGGCCCCAAATGCTGAGCCGGCCTTGGCAGACGGTTGTCAGGGAGTTTTATCCCTTGCGGGGCTGCGCTACAAGCTTAGGGGCTCGCCGACATCGTCAGGCACATGGGGTGGGTCGGGGCTACGGCAGCGGCATCCGCAGGGCTTCAACAGCCCTGACCCACCGAATCGGGGGCGTCCTCGCCCCGCGCTCTGCCGGCTTGCGGGAGCGGCGGCTTGCACCTGCAATGCATCTTCCATAGGGCCATCCCCACCCTTTATCTTTGGCTACTCGTGACTTTGGGATAAACGCCCTCGTCTTTTAGTTCAGTCCAAAGGTGTGAAAGGCTGCAGCCAAATGTCGTTTCGTTAATTCAAGCATGGCTCGGTGCATCTTGTGTTCCTTGAGTCGTTCCTGAAACTGCTACAAACAATACCGTGACACTCAACCTTTTCAGCAAGATGAGAGCGATGCTGTTGGGCTGTGAAAGGGCCAGGGGTCTCTCTCACATGGCTTAACCCTCCTACGTTCTTCTGTTGAAAACACATCTGGGAAATGTGTCAGATCCCATGGTGGAGACACTTTCAAGTCAGAGAAGGTAGAGCATTACTAGAAAGCAACCGGAAAGGTTTTCCAGGCTGAGGATGAACTTGTAGGAGCCACAGTTTTATAAAGCCAGCCTGCAGTCTCCACCTGCAGTGACTCTGGCCACAGAAGCTTTCCAGGTTGTGGGTTTTGTTTTCAAGACTGAGAGATGTCCTGGGGAGTCACTAGTTGTCTTAGGAGGAAAAGTTGCAAAGCTCAGCAAAACGAGTCAGCATGCGTTATGCCGTCATTTTGATCTCCAGGCCTTTGTGTGATCTCTGCCAAAAGAAAAAAACAAAACAATTGTCAGTGATTTCTGTGTTTGTCTGGTGCAGGCTGCCATGCAATTCACCCTGCCTTTTGTCAGCGTCCCAGGAAGTGGCATTAAGGGCAAAAAAACCCCATTTGAGATCTGCTGGAAGATGGACACTCCAACACGAAGAGTTTGCCTTTCAGCCTGGAGTATCGTGCTGTGCGGACCAGGAGACCTGTGCACTGTCACCTCTGAGCTCTTGTGACTCTGTCTTGCCTCTTGCCACAATGTGACCTGTCCTGGGGGACTTCAAGCAGCGGTGGCACTGGGAGATTTGTGGCTTCCCCTCCCCAGCCTGTAGAGCCCAGGGCTCCTGAACCGTACAGCTCCCTTCTCGCCCACTGCCCTCTGCAGACCCACAGGACCCTCTAGCATGTGCCGGAGGGAGGAGACCGGGGAGCACATCTTCTCCCAGAGAGGAGAGGCTTCAGGGGATAGGAGGAGGTACAGCAAAGCAAAAGCATGTCAGGGCCTGTGGTGGTTTGATAAATTATAGCCAATGTCTCAAACATTTGTTAAAGAACATTGGTGGAGAAGACGGCCTCTGTGAAAGCACTGGAGTGGTGTGAACAGGAAAATGTGGCTGGAGGAGAAGGCCCCCTGGAGGGTGGGACTGCGCTTCTCCAAAAAGCCACAATTCCTTACCTTAAGCAACCATGAGAAGTACAATGCATGCACCTGAAGGAAAGGCCAGATAGTGGTCGTGCCTGCACAGAGGGAGAAGCAACTCCCCGATGATGCCCCAAGCCCACTGACCCAGTTCCAGAGAATCCCAGGAACATGAACTGCGCATGTCGAGAACACTGACTAATTTCTGGAACATTCCTCAGCTCACACTGCACTTGCTCAATGATGGCAAACCCCCACCTACAGGGGTGGACCCTTTAGGTATAAAAGAAGGGAGGATGAGTTCTCGGGGTGCCCTCCAGAACTAGATNTCTTTCTCTTCTCTGTCTCTTTCCCTTTTCCATAATCCCTACACCTCAGCCCTTTAGGCATAAACCATTGACTAGGAGTGGATCTAGCCACCCCTGGGCTCCTCGCTGAGGAGGAGTCTAGAAAGCAAGGTGATCCGCTCTGAACCTCATGACTCAACGGGAGGGCTCTCTTTATTGTCTTCCCTGAATTGTTCCCCAGATAAGTAAGGCTTACTTATGGCTAGCACATGTTGTACAGTTCACTGACATAGTTTCATGTTCCTTTTCCCGTTTCTTTTTCTATACCTCCCTTCTCCTTTCAAACAGCAGCTTAATGACATGATGCAAGGTTCGTATTATTAAGTTCACTTGTACTTGGGCAAGGTTAGCTAGGCTGAATAAATGTTGATTGTTGTTTAAACTCCCCTGGTGTCATTTCACCTTAATTCTGACAAAGGAAATCCACAAACCTGAGTTGCTCCAACCTTGGGATGCAAGAGGGCCATGCCAGGTTGCTCAGAGCAATGTGACAGATGGCACAAGGCCAGTATTCTGCAAACCAAGGTAGCTCTGGCAGCTGCAAATAATTTTTGTGTCATTTGGTGCCATTTGTATTTCAAATGGGGAGACCAGTGTGGTGTCAGTGCGTTACCCCTCTCTAGTTGCGTTGTCTTTATGACAAAGAAGTGGTTCTTCATAGAATCCACACTTTCCAAGGCAGAATTATGGATTTCTTACTTTCCCTGAGTGGATGTATGTTTTGGTATCTTACCAAAGACTACACGTTTTTTCCTCGTTTTGAATTTCAGAATTCAAGTTTTCTTTTCAGTGTAATACTTTGTTCTTGTCTTTATTGAATTTCATCTCACTGTTTGAGGCTCTGTGGGTGAATTAGCAACGTTAACCTTTATTCAAATCTTTGCCTCCAAAGTGTGGTACTGCCCAACTCTGTGTTATTTGCAGAAGTTTGAAGTCAAAGGTCAATTCCACCATTCAAGTCGCTAATTAAAGTAAGCAATCCTAGCAGACAGATCAGATCTCTTAATTTGATATACCTTCCTATTGACAGGAAAATAGCCACTGCTACAGTTTGGGAATTGCTTTCCGATGCCCCCTCTCATGTGAATACCAGCTGAGACCTATTTGCTTTTATGAGAGTGGCATTCAAGGCAATGTCAAAAGCCCTACGGAAGTCAAAATATGTTTCATCTATTACTTTCAGCACCTACTAAGTCAGTTATCTCAGCAAAGAAATAAATTAGGTTACTTTGACATGATTTGTTCTGGACAAACGCACACTGACTGTTTCTCATCACTTTATTGTTATTTAGTTGCTCGCACACTGATTGCCTAACAACTTGTTTCATTATCTTTCCGGGTAACAAATGGAGGTTGGCTGATTTATAACTCATCACTCAGCCCCTTTGATAAAGATGGGTAGCCCGTTTTCCCTTTTCACTTCCACCTGGATCTGGTTCTTGAATGGCAGCATGTATTTTGGAAGAAAGAATTAGTCCCTGTAAGAGGCAAGATGCTGATCCAGACAGACCATGGGTCTGGGTCAGTGGAAGTGGTCTGGTATTCTTGTGTGCGCCACAGTACTCTGGCATCAGGGGCCAGCAAGGGCCAGCTGCTCCCTAAGGTTTTGAGGTTTTTTTTGGTTTTGGGTTTTTTGGTTGTTTTTTTTTTTTTTTTTTGCTATAGCACAGAAGTAGAAAATCTCATTGCTATTGGGAAAAAAACACAGTAAAGAGATGTCATTTCTCCTGGTAACCAGGGCTGCAAAAACATCTAGGATAGAGGAAAGATCTTAATTACAAAGGAATTCCCCAAATCATACTAGCTTGGAAGGGAAAAGAGTCTAAATGTATAACAAACAAAATTGTTTGGAAACCTGATGGGTTTAAATCACTGCTGTTTGAATATGTAGTCTCCATCTTATGTAAGCTCCACTGCGAGTTAATAGATGCTGTAGATGCTCAGCTGGCTTCTGCAGAGATAACACAACATTTTCAGACTCTGCTGTAAATGCAGTGCGAAGAACAAGAAGAACTGAAAGGTAGACAGGCTTTTAAGGTGTCTGATAGAACCTGCTCCCCATTTTCTTATAGGGGGCTGAAGTGTTTGAGAATAGGCTGGTTGAATGAGAAGTGTCTCTGGCTCGTATTATATTTGCTTGTATTAGGTATTTAACCTTTCTATTTGATTGTAATTAATAACAGTAGAGAGGTTTAGGAGGTTTCAAAGTGGATGATGTATTGACCTAATTGTGCCTTTATCTCTTTCTTCTTCAGTAGACTGTGTTCTTCAAGACAATTTAAAGCCATGTTAGGAGAGAATTCCGGATGCACCCTTGATTTATATTTTTGGGTTCAAAACTTGCATATGTGCCTAGGATCAAGGCTTTGTTTTACCACAGGCTGAAATCTCATGCTCAGTTTCAGGTTGCATATGGTATCTATGTTTAGTGCCTAGATGGAAACTGAAGTTCAGATGCAATCTCCGGTATAAAAAAAAAGACTTAGCTACATTTGCAGCACTTCAGCAGAGGCAATTGCTGATATTATTTCTCTGTCACTTTTTTCTCCCCTCATAATTTCAATCTTCTTTTTCTTTTTGTATCACATGCACCACAATTCCTTCCCTCAGCACATTAACCATTACCATCTGCACCTTCACATGAATCTTTTCACAGTGACGTTGGTAAAGCCAGAATTAGATTGATGAGGACTGTAAACACCAGGAAATCTTGGTGAAAGGCAATTTTTCTCCTTAAGTATGGCAGTTTTGAATGAAAGGCTGATAAACCCTATGTCTTCACTTTCCAGCTCCCACAGACAAAATATTAAGCTCACACTGTAATACAAAATGTTAACTCTAACCCTTCAGAGTAATTTACATCTTGTCTCCATGTATGTGACAGGGAAGTGGCATATTTGTGGGGCAAGTCAATAGGAAACATATTGCACTCCTGTGTAAGCTAAATGACTTAAGAACAGCCTGTTGCTTTGTGGAAGCTAGAAATTCCTAGTGGGTAGTGAAGTACACCCTTCCTCAATGGCACAGCTAATGAGATCTGTTTGTTAAAACATAAAGGCCACTCTTTGAATTGATGTCACCTTAATTTAATAGTGTGACATTCTGCTCTTAATCACCCATAATAGGATATGAAATACATTACCGCATGGGGAAATTCGCAAAGCTTCCTCAGAGGGACATTGAGACATGGCTTGGGAAGGTATTTGCAGCGAGGAGGGATATTAATGAAATGAGCGAGTAGGAAAATTAAGGTGGGAGGTGGAAGACATGGTAGAGTGACATTAATAGGAGCAGCTCACGTTGATTTTTCCTGTGGAGTATAGAGCCCCGTCCGCACAAGGCTGGAGCTGCCAAAGGCACTGCCCCACTTCGGTGGGGGGGTGAGGTGTTGTTCTCTGCATCCCTGAGGTACCGCCCGGGGGAGGGCAGGGGCAGAGGCTGCTTCCTGACAGAAAACCCAAGAAGAGAGGATGCCGCAGGCACCGGCGATACCTACCGGCGTGGAGGGAAACACGGCCTGAGCTGCGGGTGAACGAGGGTGGAGGGGGGTTCACCGCGGAGGGCGGTTCTGGTGGTTTGGGGGTGCCC
>VYZV01007122.1:126870-137943 GCA_013401275.1 Pandion haliaetus | reverse complement strand
GTCCGTGCCGGCTGGGGGTGGGGGCTGTAGAGTCACCGTCCTCTGTGGGGGCTCACGTTTGGAGATACCCGATTTGTGTGTGGATTTGGGCGGGAGCAGCACCGTGACGGCGAGTTGCGTGTGCGTGGCGTGGGCATGACCCCTCTCGCTTCCTTGGTGCTGCTTGAGGTTAGGCCTCCCAGCTGGCAGCCTGCTCTCCTCAGGCTGAAGAGCCCGCCCAGCCTTGATAGGGGTATCATTTTTGCTGCCTGGCTGCCTCACTGAGGGTGGAGTGCTTTACAGTGCCATAAAAATGCACCATTGTATAGTTTTATGCTAATTATATTGTAATCTATAGGGTTTTTTTTAAAGAAGCTTGAAAAAAATCCAGTTCGTCCTCAGTTCTGGCTTTTGATGTGTTCTCTGGCTCCTGTTTGCAGAGTACCGTCCATGATTTGACAGTCCACCGTGCGACTCCTGAGGATATTGTAAGTTTAATAGCAATCACTGCTCCTTCACTGTAGCAAGGAGATTTAGCTGGTGATCTGACATAAGTGTTTACCTTACTTATAGGTATATTTTCTGCCAGTGTTTAATCTCCCTTTTTAAGCTTCTGAAAATACTGGCTCTTTAGTGTTAGTTCTTTGTTTATGATATTGTGCATCCTCAGCTCTGGCAGTTGGTGTTTTTCAGTTTTCCATTGGGAAGCAGTAGCCGTAGTTTTTATTTCAATAAACTGTATGCCGGCATAAAAACATAAATACATAAAAACTCAGTGGATTAGTTGAAGTCAAGTCTCGTCTCATTTCTGCTGGAAGGACTGAAAGTCATGCTTTATTTTAGGAATCTGTCTAATTCTGAGGATACTCAATTTTCATTTAAGCGATTTATCATAGTTTCTTTATACTGAATGACCTGTTCCTTACAAAATATGTGAACTCCATTTCATTTTCCTTGGTAGCACTGCTTATCAGGATGGAATAGGCAGTATGAACTATTGTTGTTTATAAATTTTGACAGGTTAGTCAAGACAGATGGGCACAATATAAGAGAGACACTTGATTCTCTAAATGGTTGGCTTGATAGTTTCCAGACACTTCAGCAAGCATCTCACGTATTTAATTTGTTTAATTTGTATTTAAACTGAGTATCTCTGTCTCTTAGAAGAAGAGGGAGAATATCTCTGGTGACTGACAGTGTTAAATCAGGAAAATTCATTATGTCTTTTTATGGATATTATAGGTGGTAGTGTTTGGGGTTTTTTTTCCCTTTACAGCTGAGAAAACTCTTGCTGAGTCAGTGGTGTAGGGCAGATGGAAACTATGAGACTTTCCCCATTCACCTTTGGGGCCACTTTGAATTTGGATGGTACAGTTGGCATCTTACACTTCTGGGTGTTTGTGATACTGCCACTGGTACTACCATGAAGTTAACATAAATAATATTCAGCACATGAATGAGAAAATCAAAAAGAGCTTGTTAGCATTACCCTGCAAATTTTGCTTTAGATTGTCCCTCAATTTTGAAATGGTTTCTTTCATGTTTACGTAGCTGCGTCGCCATGAAATACACAAATCAAAAAACAAAGCACTGGCCCATCTGGAACTGCAAGAGAAAGCACTGAAAAGAAAATGGAAGAAGCAAAAACAACTGGCTGCTGATTCCTTGGAGAAAAGGAAATTGACTCTGATGCGTGAGGTGAGAGCTAAGTCTGCACTTGCAGCCTGCTGCAGATGATTTGCAGCAGTAGTGGAAAACTGCTCTTGCACATGGGTCAACATTTGCTCCTCTTGTTGGATAATTTGACTTCATAAATTTGTACACTCTCCTCTATGTGTCGAGTGCATGCAATGATTGGAGTAGGCTGTCTAAAGTCTTAACTGATCTGTACAGTGGCACATTTGATCCTTGTTGCCTAGCTATGCCCTCTGTAATTCTGCAGGCCTCTTTGTGTCTGAACAGGAACTGTTTGCAGAGTTAAACTGTGTGTTGTGGAAAGTATGTGTATTCTTTGTGTTCTTATTGCTATCTTGCCTTTTCTTCCTGCCTTCTAGTATTTTTCTTTGATGGAAATGTGAACGTTTCTCTTTCTGGGAGGGACATCCTTATCTGCCATTGGTTATTTAAACAGAGGAAAATGCGGAGTCATAGGAGCTGAAAGGCTGAGGCAAGAAGTTGGTAAGGAAAAGCTTGACTGTAAAGAAGATTGACCCAAGAAAGGTTGAGAAGCTACAGCTCCTCGTGGACAAGCTTGTCATATGGGGGTCGAAAAGCTTGTTCTGTAGGCATTCTGAAGCGTGCTGACTGAAAAGATATTGTTTAATTTGCTTTTGAATATTGAACTCTAGCAGCAAACCTAAGCTTAGCTAACAGACACAGTAGCTGTCACTGTCTGAAAGGGGATTTCAGTGGCAGATGTCCTTTTGTTTCACATGGCGGGCAGCTCCTTGCCATATGTTATGAAGACTAATCTCAAGACATAGTCATTAGCTTTCAGACCTCATCAGCACTTAGACAAACTGAGAATTGTTCTTGTTGGTAAGGAATGATGGTGAACAATGTTCACCTAGCAGTTAAAGTAAACATGATTTAGTAGTCCTGTAAACGTGCAGTGGATTAACCATCACAGACCTCTTCTCTCTTTCGTCTTTTGTAAATTTTCAGAAGTCTTTTTCTGATCTCTGAGAACATTCAAGCATAGACAGAAACAAATGAAAGTACTCAGAATTGAAGTTCACCTTCTAGTTTCCTATTTGACACCTGTTTCTGTGCAATCACAGTAGCATTTTTGTGTTAAGCATATCGTGCTAATCAAGCCTCAAGCTTTAATTTTGACCTTTGTTATTTTCATACTTTTCTGCCAAATGCATTTTAGTGGAGTGTTCAAAAAAGCTGTGGACTTTTACACAAATTTCCCTAATGTAATAGCAGGCTAGTTTCAATAAGACCTCCATGCAGAAATAAATTGTGTCACAAAGGTAGGTTAGATGTAGATTTGGCTGGACTACCTATTACGTGACTTTGTTATTTTGCAGATGTGAAACTCATGGTTAGGAAGTAGTCTTCCGTATTTGTTGCCGTTTCTAATGACAGTGCACAAATTTCAATTCCTCCTGAGTGGTTTTCCCCTTCATATTTAAGAGTTGACTTTATTCAGCATGCCCTATGTCTACTCCTGAATCAGAGAAAAGATGCTACCAGATAGGAAGACAACAGGAGCTGATGCCAGGCAAGATGAAACCCATCTGGCTGTTGCTGTTTGAAACACTGGCATCTTCTTGTGTGTAGAGGGAAAAAAAAAAAAAAAGATGGAGGGGAGTCACCATTTTTGCCTGTCCCTAGCTTAAATCTTGTTAATTGCTAGGTCCTGTTGTTCAGAGTAACTGGGGAGACTCTTCAGTCTGTGTCTCCCAGTACAACACAACCACTGTGGACTATCTCCTTGTCTCTGTTATCTTGGTGAGCCTTTTTCCTTATTTACTGCTGTGAGAGCGTAGCTTCCTAAGCCGCTTGAATCCTCCTCAACTGCAAAGGCTCAGAGACTAAAACTAGGAAGATGCTGCTACTAGTGTGTTTTTTCTTGTAGTGGTATGTTGAAGAGAAAGAGAGCGAAAGTTATAAAATGGTGAGCAAAATTTTAATCTCTTGGGGATTTGTCTGCCTAAAAAATCTGAGTGAAAAAATAATACGAGTTTGTCTCTAACTGTGGATTGTGACTGTGTGGGTACCACACTGATTGGTCCTGTAACAACTTATTTTTAAAATAACGTTAGTGTATTGCACCGAAGGGTATAGGTGGTGAGTGAGTTATCATAGTGGGGAGGTTTTAGGATTAGTCCTGTTTAATTGTCTGTAATGACAATCTGAATCAGGAGGGAAGATGAATTTTAATGAAATTCACAGGTGATACTAAACTGGGACAAGTTACAGCACTCAGTGAATTTGCTGAGGGCATGTAAATGGGCCTAGAGGGGTTAGAAGGTGGTATCACTTTGTTTTCTGGTGATCACAAGCAAATGTGAGCTGACCTACCTTGGGAGCAATGCTCTAAAAATGTTCATAACGTGTTCAGCAAGAGGGCGAAGCTTAGGAACCTGCTTGTGCTGAAAGGGATCTAGTAGGGAGGGTGAAAACAAATTAATCAGGTTAATTTTTGTCTGATTAAACGCATCACCTTTGTTTTAATTGCCTTAAGGAAAGGAATCATGTTTTGAGACAGGTAAACTTTTCTTTTTTCTTTCTTTTTTTTTTTCTTCTGCAGATTCTGCAGATAACTTTTTCTAAAAACCTGCATTGTTTTGATGTCAGGTGGCTAAATGGGAAGACTAGATTTAGTTAGTATCAAGAGTGAAAACTGAATAGTGATTTGGAAAAGTAGATACGCAAGATGGTTGAAAAATGAATATTCACTGATTTGCTAAATTGGTTATGAGGAGAAGTGTAATATACTGCGGTGTAATTCAGGCCCAAAAGACTAGACAGAGATGAAAACTAGGTATATGGGGAAACCTCTTGACATAACAAAGCATAGTAAAATTGGGGGTGGGGCCGAAACAGGTGAAATGCCACTGCCTAGAATTTTTTGAATGAGGCTGAACATAAACCAGCAAACTTATCAATGGATTGTGAAAGGAACTCTCTGGAGATAATGACATATAATGCTCTGAAACTGCTGCAAACTAGTCCCTCTTATGGTTCCTCAGGGAGCAAAAGTTGTCACTCAGTTCTCAAATTTTGAGTAGGAGGGCATGCATGAGCCTGTCTTTTCTGTGGGATCTTCTGAAGTACTTGCAGTCTCTGGCTAAATTTGATTAACCACGATGAAGTGGGGGTCACTTACATATCTAGTTGCCTCTCAGATGTTTCAGAATAGCTACCTTCTTCCCATTTGTGGGATATAATTTTAGTAGTTTGCCATTTCCACCTTTGTGAACGAAACCACAAGTCAGTGAGGAGTTTTGAGTTGCGTTCTGCCCACGAAGCCATGCCCCCAGTCAGCTCCATTTGGCTCACAGTAGCTGAATGCCTCTTGCTTCGCTCTCCAAGACCTCCCTCCTTAGGAGGCAGCCATTGTGGTGCCAGTGATGGACTTCAAATACTGGGGGAGAGAGGCCTTGAATACAGAAGCAGTACCTTGTGAGAAATGTGCGGAGATTGCCAAAACGTCTTCTGATGCCGGATGTAGTCAGCTCTATTTATGTCTGTTGAAACTTTTATGGTGGTAGGTGGCTTGATTTTTAGGAAAAATTTTCAATAGTCAAGGCTGAATGAAACAAGCCTGCCTGAATTGGTTTGGTGCAGTTTTTGGGTGTCTGTCAGATTTAGGTAAGTGTTCTTTGACTCGACAGCATTGAGATCAAATGATTTGAGGATGCATACTGGCTTTTTTTATTGCCAGATATATGTCTTTGTTTTGATGAGTGTGTCATAAACACCCAGCTTCTTGTTTGTGTCAGGCTGGGAGGAGAAGGGAGTAAGAGGATTGGCTCTAAAGAGAAAAAGTCAGTGCTGATGGGGGCCCCCAGAAGTAATAACTGTTTTAAGTTTTCAGAAAAACAAGATGAATTCTAGTCAGAATGAAGTATGGTTTTCTGATCTATCTTAATTAGGATCTAATTGCACAGTACCAACTTTGCAAACATTGTCTTGTTGGCTGTTCTCTTGCTAACCGCTTAGAAGAACAATACCAAAAAAACAAAGGAAAAATCGGTCTGCTCAGTATGAAATATTTCCTTATACACTATATTTTCAGATTCTGTCTGATCAATACCATTTGCAAGATGTGTTGGAACGATCTGATCAGGTTATGGCTGTGGCAAAAGACTTGTTTGGGGATGCTCCTCGCACGCGAACAGGTAGACCATCTCATTTATGTGTGGTAGTACCTTTAAGGTTATCTCCTTGCTTTTCATAAATAGCCTCGCTTTGCAAAAGTATTCTTTTTAACAGTTTTCATCTCATCATCTAACGTAGTACGATTGATCCTGTTCATGTTGGATGAAACACAGGTGAGGATAACACCTCCCATGGCAGGGGAGAGTGACCCGTGGCCGGTTATTCTACTGTATCGGTCCATTGTGGATTTTGGATTGCTTACTGTGAAATACCTCATGATCACCATTTCCACAGCCAAGCTGCTGGCTTATACAGAGCACCAGTTCAAGCCACTTCAGTAGTTCTGATTCTCATTGCTACAGGGGTTGACTGCTTGCTCCTGGATGTTGTTGAAGATTTATCAGCAATTTGTGAACAAGGCTTTTCCTTTTCTTACCCTGGTTTGTGGGTCCTTACGCTGCTGGAAGGCAGGACTGGCTGTTTGCATGTGAAATCTTAAACTTAGGTTCTTTTCTCTGTAGGCTTCCATTCACTTTTGCTTACAATGACTGTTTCATCCTACTTGCTTCTTCTCACCTGTGTAAATACACTTGTTCAGAAGGACAAAAGCCTGGTACATGGCTGAATGTATTAAGATAACTCTGTGGTTGGACTTTGGTGGTTGTTTAAAGCAACATACATCCCTGTGATCCTTTTTGTGCAAAGTACGGGAACTTGCTTTTTGGTACAAAGCCCTGTGACATACTATAGACTGAGTCCTTTGTGCTTTTCCCTCTTTTATCTGATTCCTCTAGGTTTCCCTAATGTAACAATGGCTCCTAGCTGTGACCTAGAATCATCCCAAGGACCCATTGTACAAAAATTTGATCATTCCACTCAGCTTTCCATCCTTAGTGAATCTGTCGTGGATTCGCAGGTAATCTATGTTCTGTTCCATGCATGTCCTGTGGCTTTTTTGTTTGCACAAGATAAAAATATTCAAAGGTAGAGTTTCCAAGCAGACCTAAACATGTCTTTTTTGTATTGTATACCATGTTGATAACATACATAGAAAATGGTGTTAAATAAAGGTGGGTTTGTTTTGTGAGACTGGAATCATTATTTTTTTTATTTCTTAACCTTTGAATATGAGAAACAAACATATCTCATATTAGCATGCTCTCCCTCTTAAAATTTGGAATTACCAGCAAGAGAACAAAGTAATTACAGACTGAGATGACAACTCTTGTGTCACTTAACTAATTGCGACATATTGAAATATGCCTCTGATTTTCTAATTATGTCTGCATATATGGGGACGTAGCCAGTTGGGCTCCAATTTTTCTGATAACACACATGTAAATGTACCACACTTAACGCCATGGCCTTGATTAGCCCTACAAGTTTAACTTTCAATACTGCACATTCTTTTACAATTATTTAGATTTGTTTAAAAGGTTGAAAAAATGATTAAATTTGTTTAAAATTTCATTTAGATTGCCTTTGTGTTCTGTTTTCTTTTCGTAATGTGGGTGGTACCAGGAATGTTCACTGTGGTTTGAGAACGGGGGTGTGACGCTCCCGGAAAGCAGCTCACTGATGAAGACCAAAAGGGCTGTGGGAGTGAAAGTGATGGTGTCATATTCTCATGGTTCTCTAATCCTGTTTCCTACTATCTTGCACAAATATCTGCAATTTGAGTTGCAGTACTGCTCTGCCATGTACTTCAATGTGGTATTTGGTTTGGGGTTTTTTTTACTATGAGGAGTTAACTGTAGCATCTTTGTAAGCTGTATCACTGGATGCATGCTGCAGGATAGGCTTAAATTTTTAAAAGAAACGTGTACTGATAGTTGTCTGCTGAGCTTCTGTGAGATTTTCTTTTCCTTATGTGCCTACAAAAATCATAGTTAAAGGCTGTCTGGTGAAGCCTGCCCAGAAGTGCAGAAACCCGACAGTTTGAGGAACCCTAATTCCAAATTTGATTGCTGAAGTTTTGCTATGAATGTGGTATGTAGGATTGTATTTTGTTCTGGTTGCATTTTACACATAGAATAAAAATGTAATTTTGCAGATCTCATTACAAGGTTGTTTAGTTTGTAAAGTCAAATGACTGAAACTTTAAAAGTGCTGTAATTTAGATTGCTTTTTTTTTTTTTTATCCTACGCTGTGTGTGAGTTTTCTTATTTAATATAAATCATCCAAATAAAACATTGGATATTGAATTAATCACTTGCTGTGTTATTTTCAGAGACAATTGTCAGTATCAGTATTTCTTAGGTACTAAAGTCCCCCAAAACTCTTCCCACAGAGGTTTGTGTTTTTTCTTTCTTTTTTTTTTTTTTTTTTTATTNTTTTTTAAATTTTGTTTTGGAGGTAGAGACTGAAACAAATGTTTTTGGTTTTTTCTTGAAACAATTTCAGAAAATTTATCTCTTAACTTCATCCTGAAGACAAATTGAAATTGCTCTGAAGTCCCTTTTGTTTTCTTTGTTGTCTCCTAAACAGGCTCTTAATGAAGTGGAAGAGGAAGCATTATCAATCTATCAATCAGAAGATGGACACCAGGACTCTCTGAATTTCAAATCCAGCATCAATTCTGACAGGTCAGTACAAACGTATCTGTTCAGGTTTCCACCTTCTTAACACTGGAAATAGACAGAGTTAAAAGTGTGTTGCATGGGAATAGTTAAGTTCCTTTTTCTGTTTCCACCCCCTGCTCCTTTCCTGACCTCAGAATTCTTGGGAAACCCCTTATTGTAACACTCAGACTGGGAATGAATGTGAGCAAGGAACTCACCTGAGCAGTTACAGATATTTTAAAAAGCTCTTTTTAGACTGTACAGATAATCTAGAATCATGCTATTATCCTATTACAATTCACTGTTATGTTTGTTTTGAATGTAGGCTACTTCGGTTATTGAGAGAAGAAAATTCCTTTGTGAATTCTCAGTTGTGGGCTGAAAAGGATATGAGGAAAACTACTTTATCGCAGGAATCAAATATGCCTCTCACTCCAACAACTGTTTCTCCATCGCTGGATCAGTCAGGTTGGATTTGCCAAATCACGGCTTCTCAAGGGTCGTTGGGCTGTTCCCAGGATCCTGTCTGGAATTCCTTCTCTGGGTGGGGGCGAGAGGCAGAGACATGTGCTAATTTGGCTCAGATGAATTTCCAGACTAAAAAGCCAGTTCTTCTAATGAAATTACTTCATATTACTATTAAGAACATACCTGAAATATTTCATGTGTGGTTTTTTTGTTTTGTTTTGTGTTTAAATCAGCCCTCAATGCTACAAATGTAGTCAAGAGAATCCATTCAAGACTTCAGAATGAAGACGAAGAAGAGACTGTAGACTCCACTTACACTGTGAGACAAGTGCTGAACCCGAACTCAAGGAAACAAAAGCAAATTGCATCAAAAAGTTCAGTACTTGTAAAAATAGCATACCTCCTTTTGACCAAGGTCTTTAGTATCATAAGAAAATGTAGGTTAAAAGGGATCTTTGGAAGTCATCACAGGTCTAACTGCAAAGTTTGACTGGGAGGGGCCTTGTCCAGCTGAGTCTTGAGGATCTCTATGGATGGACATTCCACAGCCCCTTGTGTAGTGTATTCCCCTGTATTCTGCATGTTAGTTGATGAAGCAAAGTCCATAGGGATCTGGGAACCATAAATATGGCCCTTTGGTGCTGCACGTTACCTGGCTAGCTGTGGAGTTCTCTCCTGTGCAGGGCTTTTCTATTTCTGATACGGCTTTCTAGTCTATGCTGCACAGACTTACGATGCATTTCAGTCCCCATATTCTACACACATTTGTATGTGGGGACTGACATCAGATACAAACCGTAACATGAAAGGATTGTTGTAAAAGAGTTGCTCACTAAATATTTTTCGCTGGCTGTTCGCTGGCAAACTGTTTCCATGCTTTTAACTGAGAAGGAGGAAAGCATGAACGGGTATCTAAGATAAAAGCACCAAACAATCATACTTGAGAGGTACTAATACGGTGGTAGAAAATGTGTTTTTTGATGATCTGAAAATAAGTGGAATGACTGGGGATGTTCTTTGATGGTCCATTTCAGCTCAGGGTAAGAGAGGGCCTCTCCTTTGATTTATGTCAATAAACAACGTAATTTCATTGATACTGCAAAGCTTTCTATACACATTGAAATTCTAATGATGCTTTCTTTCCCCCCCCTCCAGTGAAAAGAAAACAAACTGCACAGAATTCTGCAAGACAGAGGAGAGATGATTCTCCAGCGAATTCAATGCCCCCTGACCTTCGGAGGGACAACAAATCCAGCCTAGATATTCTCAACCACATGATCCATGAAGTGGAGCATGAATTGGAGGAATATGAGCGATGTACAGGTCGTGAGGTTCAAAAAACTGAGAGAAGTGAAGGCCTCACCGGGTTTACCTTGTCACTGGTGAATGCTCTATGTCGTTTGATGCGTTACCTCAAAGAGGTGAGAAGACTTCGAATTGCTTCTGTGGAGTGAATGAAAAAGCGTATAAAGTTACTTTACAGATGTGAACTTTGGTCTTTCCTGGCTCCCAATCAGTTTACTTTGAAGTCTGTTTATCACTGCTTATTATTTGGATTGCATGCAATTAGGAGTTAAAACTTTTAGTTTGTTAGAAAGAGGTACCCCTAGTGAAAAGGGAGGCATTGACTGCAGTGAAAGTCTCTCAGTGACTGTTAGCAGAAAATACCAATTGAAATAATTTTAAATGTGTTATTTAAATATTCTCAAAGTAGTAGCAGCCTTGTTTACAAATTCTTTTTCTTCCTTTGCCTCCCAAAGGCAATGCTATTGTCACTAAAGCAGTGGACCCAAATCCCTAATTTTCTTTGAGGGATTCCTTAGCTTTCTTTTTCTAGCCATAGCAGCAACTTCACCTTAAGCAAGCATCACCTGAAGTGCTCACTATAGCAGTGCACAGCTGGAGATCAAGGGAATTCTGTAGAGAAGACTACCTGTAAGCTGTGTAGAACTTTTTTTTTTTAAAAAAAAAAAGTGTTTTATTCCATCTCTAACCCAGAGCTATTCAAGTTTCAGTGGTGGCTCACAATTTCATTGGGTCTATGTGAAATTTTGAACCAGATTATGACAGATCCTGCACTCTAACAGATGCAGCAGAAGATGTTATCTAAATCCCAATGCTCCATTTCATAGTGAAGGCAATAGATCCCTAATGAATGTGGAACTGTCCCATTTTGGTTTCTTTTCAGAGTGTATAATAATTGGGGGGAAAAAAATGACCTCATTTTTT
>VYZV01007122.1:56765-123920 GCA_013401275.1 Pandion haliaetus | reverse complement strand
CAGTAAGGATGCGTAGGATTCCCTACAGTGTTCTGGAGTAACAAAGAAGGAACAGTAAGTTTTCTGACAGTTCTCAAGCGCTGAAAATTGGATTTTGTCATGAAAGTAAAGAAGTCAATTTAGCAAAAGGGGGAAGAGCTGTTACAGTATGATGTGATATGGACCAGTTCCCGTTTCCAAATGTGAATCTGTATTGGTTATAGTAGGGTTTTAACTTTTTCTCCCTCTTTAGAGTGAAATGCAGCTGCGTGAGAAAGAGGTGATGAGACAGCAGCATGTGGAGATGTTGAATGAACACAGAGAACTGATTGATGCTCTGACTGCAGAAATACTTCTAGTGAGGGAAGAAAACACTACTATCCAGGTACTGAGCCCCCATCCCCCTCAGAGTGACTTGTAAGAGTACTGAGTNGTCGTATGTTCAGGAGATTTTAACAACAAACAGGAAGAAAATGACAAAATTGAATGAGGAGTCTGATAATAGTGGGCGGGGGGGAAGGAATGTTTGGAAAGTCAACATTTTATCTTCCTGTATGATATTTAACTTTAAAGCCTGAGAAAATGCTAGTTCCATTAAACTGAGCTTTGCTTTATCTATCTAAGGGTTTAAGCATCTGCTTCCACACTTCTGTACTGTTAACACTACTGGAACAGCAGAGTAGGCTAGATGTAATACTACATTTTTCTTTTTTCAGTTTGCAGTGGAGGTAGATTTGTTCAGTGGTTATGTTTGGGAATGAAGGAATAAAGCTGTGTTGGAGAGGAAGTGGGGTGATGAGTTAGGAAAAGGGAAAACGAAAGAATTTCTTTGAGGCAGGAGAGAAAATCAATGAGAAACATGGAGACACCAATATTTAATACCTCACTGAAATCCCACAAATTCACGCAGTGGTATTAAGAGACCAAATTTCTTCTCAGAGCTGCCTGTGGTATATAATTAATTCCTGTTGCTAGAATACAGATTTCTGTATCTCTCTTTTTGTTTTTCTTTAATCCTTTAGAAGAAGCTTCAGCAATACATGATGGTAACAGATGAACAGCTGATCTCTCTCACACAAGCATTTAAAGGCCTCCCTTTGGTAGAACCTAGAAGAGAACAAAGTCCAAACAATTTTGGAATTGCAAGCAAAGGCCCAGTGAACGGGCAAGGTGTGTGCATGCATGTGTGAAGGATGAAATGGGAGTTGTGGCTAATTTATCCCTGTAGTGGAAAATGTGGTGTTTAATGGGTGTCTGCTTGAATAAATACCTCTTGCATGAGCATGAATTTCGCTTCTGGAAATTCATAGGCCGTGGGTTCTGCTGTGAGCACAAGCAGTTTGCTACAGATTATTTTCTAACAATATTACAGGTTGTATTCCATCCCCACTGGCATCCTTCTATGTGGATCAGGACTTCAAGATTAACCTTTTAGCCAAGTCCTGGGCTTGAGCTTTAAATGATACATAATATATTATATTATATATATGGGGGGGGAGTAGCCTTCACTCATTAAGATGGCTTACAAAGTGAAGTTTATTCTGAGGATCCTGGAAAAAAAACCCACCATCAACTGTATCAGGATCTCACCTTTCTGTTGCTGAGGCAGCCTGACAGTGTGAGATTGGTTCTTCCATGAGGCACTGGAGGTCGCTGCTGACCAGAAACAGCAGCTGCTGAGCCCTGTTAACTAACCAGGCAGAAGTTTGACACTTAAGATTTTGTATCAGAGGTGAATGACCAGTTGAGCGGTATATAACATAGCCGTAGACTAAGCTAAGCCAGTAGCATTGATGGCCAAACTAACCAAACATGATTTACCTTGTACTTCTTACATTCTTTCACCATGGAGTTTTCTCCCAACTGTCATCCCCAGTTGGTTGCATTGCTTTTGTTCTCAAGATCAGTAAGTCCTTGTGAATCCCAAGACTCCTTGGAGCTATTTGTATTCTTCAGTTCTGTACAGTGAAACAGGGCAGGAAGATCTTTCTCATTTCTTGCCGTGGTCATTGAATAGTGGGTGGCAGGTTTTAAGTTCAATCTCAGAACCTCAGTAGTATGAACCACAAGCAGTATCTTATGCGAACAGTCTCTTCTGGCTCTTTGCCTTTGAAGTGTGTCTTTTGTCTCTTGCATTTTGGGATCAGGTATGTTCTGCTTAATTTTCCACTAACTTCGCTTTTGAGAACAAATGTCCTGAACAAAATTGTGAGGAGAGAATTCAAAGATAGCACTGATGGAGCAGTGGCTATAGGCATATTGAAATTAGTGTGGTCTCACAGCTAGCTACAACTTTGATTGCATGCTTTTCATTCTGTGCCTCCCTGGTATGTTCAAAATAGATGGCAACATAGACATCTGATGGTTGTAGTTAAATACAGAAGAGTAACTTTTTTTTTTTACTGAAGATGTCTGATTTGAATTAAGTCATAAAAAGATCATGAGAGAGCTCAAAGCTTTGAATTGTTTTCCACTCCACCATTGTTGCCATCAAATTTATAATATAGGTTCATTAGGACAAGTGCATAGGTCTGCTTTTCTCAAGAGAATATTACCAAATGCAGCTCACTGAAATACCTATTAGTCACAAGTCACTTGTCTGTAGTAAGTCTTGTGCATGAGCTACAAACGGATCTCTTACTAGTATCCTGAAATTGTGAGGCTACATATAATAGCTTTTCTTGTTCTTAAGGCCAGTGAAAATTTGTGTTATGCACCACTGATACAGTTCTGTACCTGGGGATCAGAAGGAAGTTAGCAGTGTGTGTGGAATATACTCTAGTCTGTCTTTTCAGATACTTGAACATGAGTCGTTATTGAGAATTCTACCTATTGCACTGAAACTAATTTTTTTTCTCTCCCCCCCTTTTTGTTTTTTTTTAATTCTATCTCTGCTTTGTCTCTTTCTTTAGAAAAACCTGATTTGAGCTATTTTGAGCCTAGGGCTGATGCATGCAACAGGGAAGGTATGCTGAAATTCCCACAGGAAGAACTTCCTCTCAAGTTTCCCCTGAGGCCAGGTGCCTCAGGTGGTGGCGGAGCTGGTAGAAGCTTGCCAGCTCACATCTTCCAGCCAGCTGTGCTGTTGTCACCTCCCCGGCAGAAGAGCAGTCAGGAGTTGTCTCCCCTCCAGAACGGTGAGATCTCTCTGGCTGTAGTAGACTTGGAAGTCTGTGTAGTGTGTTACTATTTCAATCTCCCAGGCTCACATTAGCTTTGGAGATGTATTTTCTATGAAAACTTTTAATCTGTATGCCTAGACACCTTGGCCCTGTAGCTGGAATATCCTGCTTCTGCCCCCAGCTATGCATTTCTTTTCTTCCTTTGCCTGTTGTTAGAGTTCATTTAGACTTTGTCCCCTGCAGTTCTCCATCTACTGTCTGAGTCCTGTCAGTGGCAATTGTCGTGGTTTCAGGTCAGCTCAGTCGGTAACAAAGCACCACGAAGCCGCTCACTCACCCCCCACCCCCTCGCCTGGCTACGTTGGGATGAGGAGAAAATACAAAGGCAGGCTTGTGGGTCGAGACAAGGACTGGGAGGGATCACTCCCCACTTATGGTCACGGGCAAAAGACAGGCTCAACTTGGGGAAGAAACAAAATCAATTTAATTTACTACAAATCAAAACAGAAACAAAACACAAGGGTATTAGGAAGGGAAACCAAACATCAGAACAACCTCCCCTCACCCCTCCCGCCTTCCCGGCTCAGTTCACTACCGATGCTTTTCTACCTCCTCCCCCCGGCGGCAGCGCAGGGGCATCGGGGATGGGGGTTGAGTCAGCTCACCACACATCGTCGTTGCCGCTTCTTTCCTCAGGGGGAAGATTCCTCTCTCGTTCCCTGCTCCAACGTGGTTCCTTTCCGCGGGCTGCAGTTCCTCACAAACTTCCCTGGTGCGGATCCTTTCCGCGGGCTTCAGTTCTTCCCGAACTTCCCTGGCGCGGGTCCTTTCCGCGGGCTGCTCTCCCGTCTCACACTGCTTCAGCGCGGTTTTTACCATGGGGTTACGGCCACCTTCGGGAGCCTCCGCTCCACCGTTCACCCCCCTGGGCTGCAGGGCCATCAGCCTCCTCAGGCGCCTCCTCCTCCCCCTCCACTTCCATGATTCCAGTGTCGGCAGCGACGTTCCTCTCAGGTTTCCCAACCCCACACTACCGGTTCCCCTTCTTAAATATGTTTCCCAGAGGCGCTACCACCGTCACTCCCCGCCTAGAGGCGGGTCTGACATTTTGGGGCGCGGGTCCGACATTTTGGGGCAGCGAATTCTTCCAGCAACTTCTTAAAGGGGCCGCCTCTGCAGCCCCCCTCCCCTGCCACCAAGGAAAACCGCGCCACACAAACCCATAACAGCAATCCAGATCAGCATTTCTATCTTGTACTGGTTTTGATTGTCACTTCTGTATGATTTGCTGTAGCAGTTTGTGACCTACAGTGCATCATCTCAGATCTCCATCTGCTGATGTTGTAATCCAGCCTCCATCACCTTTCTGATGGGACCACCGAAGACTGGAAATTCAGTACTTTCACAGCCCATGCTGCAGGCAAACCAGGATGTCTGTAGGCTGCATACTCTTGCTTTGAGCCAATCTTCCCAGCAGAGATTTTTCTAAAAGCTTTGGGAGCGGGTTTCGGTATGGATTTCATTCAATACACAGGAAGTGGCTGAAGAAGTTTTGGGTGAAATTACGTGGTGCTGGATAACTAGATTAACTCAGTCTTGTGTCAGTATCCGTAGGCTTCAGGAGTTTTATAGGTTGGTAACTCAATTCTGGTTGTTGGGAGGAAGAAAGTTCATCAGGGGTGATCAGGGAAGGTATTTCTCGTTTAAACTTCAATGAAGTAAGCAGAAGGGAGGACCCTTTGTGACTCTCAAAATTAGCTGTTTCCTCCTGCAACTGTCATTGTAACCACATGCATCTTACTGGATGTGCTAGGCCCCTGTAACCCTCTGTTGTTGAGAGGTGGGTAACTCCATCTATGGCTAGCTTGACAGTTGCTGACAGGAAGCAGGGCACAGTAGTGGGATTTTGTGCCTCCCCCCCCACCCCACCCCCCTTTCAGCTGCATTGCTTTGTAAGTCTTTTCCAAGTCAGAAAACCCAAAAGTCCTTTTAATTTTTAAGGAGTTGGCAGGGCAATTGGAAGTTTATATCTAGTTCAACCTTTTGGTGGGCTGCTGTGCTGTGAGGAGGCACATAATAAATCAGGAGGAAAAGAGCAACATCTGGTTTCAGTCCCACTGAGAACTGTCAGATGTTGTCTGTCATTTGAAACAAGAATATAAAACTGTATTCCTAGACTTCACTACAGTTTAGCTATGTGATAAATGTATTGTTACTCTTTTAAGACCGTTAAAGATGCTAAATGGCTCAACAAATGTTAAACTTCTTGAATGCTTCTTCATGAAAAATGATTCCTAAACCAGATTTGTGTGTAAATTTTTAAATGTCATGCTCTGCTCAAGAGGCAAAAGCTAAAGCTTGGGAAGGAATGGGCTATTTGGTATACAAAGCATAGAAAATCTGGTTTTGATCACAGAATCCAACTTGGACTTAACATGTAGCAGTTGACAGTGCCATAACATACTTGGTTATGTGTGTGTGGTGTGTTAGCTGTTTGCTAATGATGACCACAAAAAGTACCCAACTACTTTTGTTGGCCAGAGTGCTTCCCCTTTCTTAGGGGCTGAGTAAATAGCTAGTTTATTATTATGCCAAAGGTTTTGTATTATTTTGTTTTATTATTCTAAAAGTTTTGTTACCAACCCAATATAAATATTAGAACTGAAATGCAAACTTACAGTTTATTAGGTAAGGTAACTGGATTTTGGAAAATGGAAGACTATCTAAGAAGTAGTGTTTGATCTATCAGATAAGAAGCTCAAAACAATTTATCTTCTTGTCTCTGACTTCTCTCTCAGTCTCTAATTAAATCATTTAAATGTAAGACTGTTTGCAGTAGGAAATATTAAGCCTGGTGAGTTCTTGCAGAAGGGTCTTGCATAGAGTGATTTTGATCAGTATCATAACATCATTCAGGCTAGGTGTTACAATTCAAGTTCCTGCTTGATTATTACTAGCCTGATGCAATAAAGTTACTGTTAATTTCCTTGATAAGGATTATATGTCCCTTTCCTTACTGTTCCTTTATTTATTTCTTGTTTGCAGTGTTTACAGCCATTTCTCAGTCTCCTGAAAACACCAACAGAGAACTATGCAAGGAAAGGAGCTCACCTTCTTCCCTGCGAACACAGAGCACAACTGAGGAAAACTGTCTCATCTCTCAAAGGCAACCAATTCCTCCTGCAGACAAAGACTTGGAGAGTTCCCATGGGAAAATCAGTCTGTCCTGCCCAGGTGACACTAGAAAAAACAGCACAGCTGAAGAGTTCTTTCAAAACGGTGATCTACTGGGACAGATAGCTGAGCTTACACGGCAGAACTCTCTAATTAAAGCTCAACTGAGCAAATTGAGAGGCTTCTCTGAAGACACAAGTGACTGCCTACATCAGCCAGACCCAACACAAAATGCAAATCCTGGTCCAGACTCTTTGCAAGGACAGGTGAGAATTTAACAGAAAAGAAAGGCCGGATTCCCCTTCCTGCTCATCTGCTTTCCCATAGCTTACTGATGCTTTAAGACTGTTTCTTTCCTGTTCCCAGTTGTTTTAAGGAAAAGAGTAGCAAAACAAATATTCTGTTCGTTCTTTTGCTTGGAGACTTGTGATTTTTATCATTCCCTAAGGAGCTCAACAGTAGTTTTTCATACTGTGCCTATGCTGTATATGAGTGCTGAAAAGTGTGCAGCACATTTATAAGTTTAGGATAAGGTTATGATGCAGAAAGAGGTGTGATTGCAACATGATCAGGTATACCTCTTGTAGCTTGGATAATATTAACAGTGAAAGCGCTGCATTAACCCACAGGTTCTTGTCAAGCTTGTAAAATACATATTTAAATCCATGCCATACATCTCTTCTGCTACTGTGACCCAAAAGCCCATGAGATTAAAGTTCGTGCAGGTACATATCTCGCAATACTTGATTATAGTGTATGTACTAGTTGGGTCTGTCTTGTCAGTCCTGCTGTGTGCTGAAAGTCTGGGAAAGAGAGAGGTTGAAGGCTTCAGTTCACACAGAAAACCTTTAATCTGCAGCTAAGCAGCTATTCAGTGGCACCCCAGTGAGTGGAGTTAACAACACAGAAATGCCTAATCCTTTCCCTTGCTACTGTCTTTACTTTTGTTCCATCACAGTGGCTGAATTACTGTTCAGTTAAGGATCCCAAAGGTTTTAAATTTCCTCATGTAAATGTAGGCTGAGAGTGGTGTCACTTTGCACATTGTATTATGTTGTGTAATATTTAGTCATTTAGTTGTACAAGCAATTACTGGAGGGGGAGGGGAAGAGGTCAAAGTGGGTGAAAACCTGGTTTAAAGATGAGTTCCAGGATACTTCTGCTAGAAATCTGCTTTTGCTTCCCCACACCCTCCTGAATATGTGTGCCTCTGATTAAGTATTTTCTTAATTACGGTTAATTGTTGGATGGTTGGGGTGTTTTTTTTTTTTTTTCTCCTTAAATGATAGAGACAATAGCTGTTTTATTCCTACCTGTAGGAAGACCAGTTTAAAATATTGTTGTTTAGTCAATTAAGGACCTAGATACAGGACAGTGAAAGGGACAAAATCAGATTTTTCACAGGAGGTGCTATACAATTATGTTTACTTTCAGTTTGAAAATTAAATGCGTAGAAGTACTTGAAATATATTGCATGCTGTCCTTGAAAGTGCAAATTCTGAGTTTTTAATTTGAAGTGATTATACAATTATCCAAGTAGACTCATCTCACGGTATCAAAGAGCTTGGAAGAAAGAATAGCAGAGCTGAATCGTCAGAGTACAGAAGCACATGATAAACTGTTGCAGCTAATAGACCAACAGAAATTAGCTCCTGCTGATGTGGTCCGTCAGATGATATCTCCTGTTCTACCCCCATCCCTAAATTACACTGGTAAGTACCCAGCTTCAGGAGAAACAAAAACTAGTAAGACAACGTTTTTCCCCTTTTGGGAGTTCTCTGTCCTTAGCTGATTGGATCAGCAGTTGTGGTCAGCGGTACGCTTGCTGCTAATGACTGTGTGGTACAAACACTCCTTACTTCAGAGAGCTAAAAATACCTCAGCTAAACTTCTCCTAAGGTTAGTTTCTTAGTAATTAGTCTGCTGCAAATATCATGCTTCATGGTAAATCTGTTCTTTGCTATGTCCTTGTCTGCAGAACAGTTCTGCTACACAGTCACTGATCGGCAGAAGTAGGCTTTTTAATCAGTCCTCTCTGCTGGAGAACCTTTTATAAAAAGACTAAGTATTTACATCAGGCTTATAAAAATCATGAGAGAGTGGTTATCCAATTCTCAACCACATTTTAGTTTTTAGTCTTCTGGGTGCTCTTTCCATCAGACTACCTTGCTGAGTTACTGCCAGTGCTAACAGAAAGAACTAACTGGAGCTTCTGGTCATCTGAAGAGGTAAATCAGCAAAGGGAATATTCTTGCCGATTCAGGATTCATAGATCAGCTGCCACGTGTAACGATGAACAAAAATACTTCCCAGCAGGCGAGGGCTGCTTTATCTCTTCATGGAGTCATTGTAATTACGGGCAAAACTGCACGTGAGCATGTACATGTGTTCTGTCTAGGGCACCTGCCCTTTCCCCCTTCCTGAACCACAGAGGATGTATAAAGGGAAGGACTTGAGGGGCAGAGGAAGGAGGGGGAGGAGAGACCACATATGTCTGTGAGCATATGCATGCAGGTGCGTACGCAGTGACTCATGCGGTGGGATCGTAACACTTCTAACACTTCTATGGCTGTTGTAACATAAATTCAGCACGATAAGTAAAATCTTAAAGGAACAAAGTAGAGAAATCAGAAGTCTCTAAGCCTCTGATTGCCAAAAACCAGGTTTATCTATGCAAGAGTCATTCTATGTATGTGCACGTTGTCCATAGTTGCTCTTGAGTATCTGCTTTCAATATCTGTCATGTTCAGAGAGGGTGTGGGGTTGATGTTTAGCCTGATGTTTTATGTCTGGTCTGTATATTCTATGCAATTGTGAAGAGTTATGTGATACCCCTCAAAAAATGGGGAAATGAAATGGATGTTGTGCAATGTTGCTGTGTTCTCATCGGAATCAAGCTATTTATTGCCTAGAAAATGCAAGGAGGGCAATTGACGTGTCTATTCCCGTGGCAGTTGCTGTGGACAGCTCTAAAGAAGATAGTGTTTCCCCTGCCAGTATGACCAGTATAAGAAGGTAAAAGTTAACCTTTTACTATTTTATTTTTGTAGTGTCTTGATTACCTGTGCAGAACTTGAACACCATGGAAAAATTGCCATGTTTTTCTTTGGCTTCACGGACTTTCCCTGACTTCATCACACTCAACTCTGTGGAGATGGGACAAAGGTCCAATAGCTTTTTCACAACTTCCATTGTTTGTAATTAAAATGACAGATGACATGGGTTGTTAAAGTCTATTGATGAGGGGTCCTAACGCAGGATCTGAGACATGATTCTAGTAGTCACTTCCATTTTTCACTTTTTCAATCTCGTTTTGAATGTCTACAGGTCTGTAGGAGACTCTGGCAAACCTTGTTCACCCCTAAGTGTCTCATCAGAAAGTGTGAAATTAACTCCTGTCAGCCAAAGGCCAAAGGTAAGACTGAAAAATCTTCAGCCAGAAAGTTTGATCGTGACGTCATATAAGGAAAAAGCAAGACAGCTAAAGAAGGGGAGAGCGCTCTGTCCTACCTTAAATCTACTGAGGCTAATAGTAATCAATTTGTGGCAGTTTGGATTCCGGACAATTGGTAAGGGGAGACCTGAGTGCTGTGACGTTAGTTGCTTGCTGTCACAGAGCTGTTATTTACAAGTGAGCAATCCTGTAACTACACCTTCTGCTGTGGCATCTTCATGCATTAGAACTCACAAGCTCTGGCAGTCTTTCACTGCTTGCTCCAGAGAATTTCAAGTAATCATTATGATGTACTGGTAGAGCTGTGTGTAAGAGGCAAGCGAGCTCTTACCTAGCTGTTGCACAAGTTAGTTGCTGAAGGGTAAATAAATCCAAATGCAAAGAAAATCCCCAGTCTAGATTTCTCATTCCTGATGTGCAAAGAGAACAGACTACAGCTTTCATGGGGAACTCCAGACAGTAGTAGTCTGGTAAACCTGTCATAGATCTGTTTATATGCTTGAAGGCAACCATGAGGAGATATTAATACCATCTTTCCTGATGTCCAAAATAACCTAAATTAGGAGAGATAAAGACAAACAAAGTTAGGGTCCAAGACTCCGTATCAGGACAGTGAAGTATATGTCCCTGGAGGGGAAATTTGGAGTACTTAAGGTAGATGTGGCTTAAACTAGGTGTCTAAAGTAGGTGGTATGACTCCCTCCACAGTGCCGGTGGCAGACAATTGCTACGTATTGGTTCACTGATACGTAGCAATCCTACGCAAGCTAGCGCTAACTAGGGAACTAACTGTGGGAAATTTATAATGTATGAATTTCAATTTCTTCTTTTGCAGGTGGAAAAGGAAAAAGAAGAAGGCTGGTTTGCATTGTCAATGCACATCATGTAAAGGAAGTTGCACTCAAGTGCTGTATTTTTTTAAATATTTTTTTTAATGAACCACAATTAGATCACAATAGTCCCCCTCTCCAGATGCACAGTTTAACTCAGAAGTGCTTTCATGTCAGTGCCATTAGTATAAAAAGGTCCATATGCTTATTGTGTTTGTGCCATACCGAGCACTATAGGAAGTCCTGGGTATGAGTTTCTGAACTGGACACGCTGCTGTGACATTATACCTTTTCACCAAATAAATCTTTCACAAGACTGTAAACTTGGGCTGCTGTAGCAATACAAATGAACATCTGATGTCTGTGTTAGGCGTGCTGAAGACAGGAGGTTTTGGAAATCGCATGTGAAATTTTCTGGAGCCTGTATTCGCACAAGGTACGGGAATGAAAAAAAAATCAAGAAAAACTGAGATGAGGGAATGTACCTAAGTTCAAAAGCAACCTGGAGATTAGGAAGCCAGCCTATTCCTGCTGGATAAGAATTTGTATCAGAAATAATTTGTTCCTTCTGTGGTTTACAGTTGCTCCCAAAAGTTGTGTTTTCTGTGCAGTTAACATACTATGGTTTACATCTGGACTTCAGGATTGCTTTTTTAAAATATCATTTAATATTTTTATAATATATATAAAGTGGCTATTTGAAGTTGAAATCAGAATCTGTATTTGCTATGTACTAAAGTATGCTCTTTTAGATACAATAGAAAACTGTGATATGAGTGCAGTTGTATTAAGCTGTTTTGTTATGTGTGTATATAATACTCTTATGACCATGTTTTTATATTGTTTTTATTTGACTTTTTAAAGTAGCCATAATTTTATTATTAACAATTAACAATAAAATCTAGGACTGTGAGGAAATGCTTATATATCTGTTCCTTACATTGCAGTAAACCTGGGCAAAAATCTTTATAATGGAGATAAAAAATGAAAAAAAAATCTGCAAGTCCGGGGAAGAAAATATCTGCAAGACTCAAAACCAGATTTTGAGTAAAGTTGTTTTAATATTTTTCTTTTTTTAACTGTTAGATTTGTCCCTAAATATATTGATGGGGTAGGGCATTAAAAGGGGCCAGCCCATGTCGTTTCAATCAGTTCAGCTTTAGGAGAATGAATAAAAGATAGTAGATANTGATTTTTTTTTTTTTTTTTTTTTAAGGGGGGTTGTCTTTTAAACAGATTTAGAAAATCTAAAAAATATGAGATTCAAAAGAGCACCCATTCAAATATTAACTGACATTTCTGCAATTTATTTTTCCAGTGTTAACTTTGGGAAGCGAGGAAGGCTCATGGTCCCGTATTTTGTGAAGTAGCAGTTAAAATTGCTTGGAAGAAGTCCTGCAACTCATGCAGAGGCAGGAATGCCAAGGTTGGGATGGACAACATACCCACAGTGCCCACACATTAATACTGTTGCTTCTGACTTCCTCCAAGCTAATGGTTGTTAAGAATGCTCTGTAACATCTGAAATTTCCTTTTGGAATATGGGATTGGAATTGATCTTTTGAGTCGTCATCTGGTTTCCTTAACTTGGAAGCTGCTCTGTCAAATAACTATTTCTTTGTAAGTGGAGTAATCTAGCTGTATTCTAGTCTAAACACACTCAGCGAGGTGAGAAATACTGCTGGTTTTCCTTTGCATTATTAGTGAAATCCAGGTCTCCTTGAGATCAGTAGAACTCAGGTTCAGGAGGACTGCAGGTCTGGCTTCAGAGTCAGGACTATTGACTCCATAAAACTGTTGCCCTGTAAAACAGCATCTGGTGCAGAGCACCCAGCTCGTGGCCATCTGAAGCAGTAGGACTACACAGAGCTCCAGCCTGGCTCCCAAAAGCCTCATAGCCGTGTTAGCAGAGCAGCGCCTTCAAACTAGTAACTTTTCTCTCCTTGCACTGATGTGGCTAGTCTGGTGCCAGAGCTCACTTTCAACACGGCCGAAGTTCTCTGTGCTCATCTCGGAAGGCAGGAACACGTTCCTGGGTGCCTCTAGTCACTCCCCCCCCAGCTCCTGCGCAGCTTTTGACTGGGGGTAAGCAGCCTGCTACGGCTTAGGCCTGGGGTCACACAGCGTTTCATGGCTAAAAACGAGCTGCGGCTGAGATGTAGTTAGTGGAAGTGCATTTGCTGGAACTCCGTAGGCTGGTACAGAGCTGAAGGCGGCTGCTGAGAAGCTCTTTTCTTTTCTAGACCAAGCAACAAACTGCAGCTGTCACTAGCAGTAACACATCTGATTTTTTCATATCAGATGAAGGAGGAAGTTTTAGGGCTTCACTTGATCTTTATTTTTCAATTGTGTTAAATCATAGAAAGGCTGGTATCATCTAGTCCCAGTGCTTTACCAGCGCAGTGTGTTTTACTGCCAATGACTTCTTGATTTTGCAAGATAAACATTTTACTGCCTTGCTTCCTTTTTTCCAGGCTTTTCATGTTCTTCCTTTTTGTCTTAAATGTCAGCAGAAGGACATACGGCCACAGACGAGGGTAAGCACAATAGTAAAGAGCGGGTAAAGAGAAAAGCTGCAGCCTTTGTTTTCTCTTGTCCTCCTCTTTTATCAGGTATACCACATAGGAATTGGTTTCCCTTTGAAAATGTTTTCCTTGGAAAGCATGGGAGAGTTTCCTATATATATTTTGATTACAAAATTCTAAACTAAAAACTTCATTGCAAATAGTCATTTTATATTTGGAAATGTTAAAGCTCTAGGGGTTTTTCTCGGGTTTTCGATTGTTTCCTCTTTCATAGTCATTAATTCTTCTGCAGTTACATGAAGGAGACTGTGCAATGTGTTGTCTTGTTTGGGTCTTATTTTGGTTTTGCAATATTAAATAGTTGACAAATAGGTGAGGGTAAGGAGTAGAGAGGTGAAGTCCAGAAACGGATCTTGCTTTCTGTTTTTAAGCTCACACTCACTTGTTCCAGTTTCTAGAGGCAAACTGAAAATTCTGTAGGTCTGACACTGTGATCTTTGTTTTACGTGAGGCTTTAGGAGGGCATACAAAGACCAAAGGGTCTTTTTAAACAGAAGAATCTGAACTGAGAGTATTTCCCTCTGCAACCCTTAGCTATTCAGAATTGCCGACTCCATTAAGAAGGCAATCTGGCGCTGCTGATTCATGTTGTCTAGGTGGGTGTTAAGATGATGACTCCTAATGATAGCGATGTAGCCCTACAGGTCTGAGGTGGTGGGGACTGGTGCTGCGATGCCTTAGCCTTTTTCATTGTGGAAAGAAGGAGGTCTCTTCTACAGTCTGAAGAACCTTTGTGATGACAACACAGAGGGGAAGGCTGCTATGACAAAATAAGGTCTAATTTAAGGATGCTTTTAGAGCTACACTTATACCAAAAGGGAGAGGAAGGTGCAGAGTTGTATAGGTCCTGAATGTTGGAATATTTTACTCCTGAGAGATGCTTAATCAGCTTAGTGTGTTAATACTTTTTCTGAGGCTGAATTTTTTTATATAGTGCAATGAATTTAAATGCCTGAGGCTAATCAAACCCCATGGTGTCTGAGTGCCTTGCTTTTGCCAAAGTTTGGGATGTTTTTATCTGCAACTTTTTTCTTTAAGAACGCCAGTTGTAAGGAGTTTTATGTAATAAGGGAAACTTCAGGTGCACGGTTCTAGAGGTGCTCCTCTTGAGAGCTGAAATACAGTGTCTGGTTATTCAGATCAGCTGTGACGTAACATACATTGCTTTGCAGTGTCTATAGTATAAGATCCAACTATTCCATTGTAATACCTATGTGTGGTCATACTGAGGGTGAACATGCTTCTTTTTCATGAACATGGTGTTCCCAGCATCTGGAGGGACATAAGATTATTCTGTCTTATTAAAACAGCTATTTTATTAAGCCATTTGTTGTCAGGCGTTTCTTGCTGAGATCCAGAAACAGCCCTGCACCGTCTCTCTCGCCACACACACTAGCGTACATTTACTTCCTACCTTTGGTTTGCTGGGGCTGTGCTCCACTTCCACCACAGCCAGCAGCATCGCTTCTGCTGAGCAGAGCTCAGGGAAGTGCCTCAAAGCTGGAAAATCTCTGCTGTTCTGTGCATGGCACCTAGCTTGCTACCCTAAGGTACCCCTTCCGCAGGGCCTTTCTGGGTCTGCAAAACCCTAATGTGGAATGAGATAAATTTCTCATAAAATTCTCTAAAAATGAGATTTCTGCTCTTTAGTTGAGCATACCCCATCCTGACAGCTGCCTCGTATGTGGTCCCATCCCGTGGCAGGATCCGTGAGCCTCCTGTTCTTTTAGCTTCCCTTCTGTGGCCCTTAAATGCAGGGGTGCTAATGGGAGAGGGGGGGATTTCGCATAATGTGGAAGAGGAACCCAGAAGTCTCTGAAGAGAATCTTTTTTCCTGTGCAAATAACGGACAGATAGAAGTATTAATATATATATATCCCTTATATGTCAGTTCTTGGACATCTAAGTAAGTGCATTGCCTCAGGAGTGTTTTTTCTGAACACTGAAAACATGGGTAATTCTCGCCCTTTGCTTCAAACCCACCAGTTCTCCAGGCGAGGAGGAAGATAGCATGGGGCAGGCAGGAAAAGGCAGCGCACAGAACAAGTGCCTGGCTCCAGACTACAGCCAAGGTGCTTCTAACTCGCAGTAGCCTCCATTTGCTGCAGAGAAGTGGACTTCCTTCTGGGTAGGTTGGAGCTGAACTGAATGAAGATCTGCCAGGGCCAGGGCTTCTCCGCTGCCCCAGGCTGTGGAGTACAGTTACTTCACCATTAATAACGATTAGTCACAATCTTCTGTCTAGCCCCATCTTCTTGAGAACTGCTGGGTGCAACTGAGATGGCACCAAAGAGGAAAAGGGCGAGTGCTTCTTTTCAGCCCGGTGAGCTTGCCAGGCATAGATTCAGTAGAAGCTTCAAAAAGCAAAAATACTCTTGTCTCTGCGAGTGCCTGTCTGTGCCTTCTCTGTACTCTTCCGCACAGCACCAGGGGGAAGTTTCTGCGGTAGGAATAGGGAGTGAGGTGCTTAGGAGGAGCCGTCTTGGAGTAGAGAGGTGATCCAAGGCGGCCTAAATTACTGCTGGGACACCTGAGTAAAAACCTTAATACTCATCTTCCTTCCCCTGTCTTTTTTTTTTCCCCAGCAGAAGGAGTCAATAGCAACAGAATGAAGAAAATAAGAGTTTGGGTTGCTCCTGCCCTATGCAGTTCTGCTTTCTGGCCAACAAACCAAACGGGACTGGGTGCGGTCCGTTAGGCACAGGAAAAGAGCTGGGTGCACAAGGGCAGAGGAGGCTGGGGCAAGTCAAGCAAATAAGGAAGCAGGAGAACTGGGCTGAATGCAGATGCGTGCTCCTCAGCTCAAGCTTTCCTGCCTGGGAGCAAATGTGGTAAGCAGGCTGGCCTCCTGTGCACAACTGCAGCTGGCCTGTACCTGTCTGAAACAAATGCTGACTCCCATTAGATTGACATCTGCTCCTGCAGGGAGCTAGTCCTCCTGCAAACCTGTTGCAGTTTCCCTCAGGCAGTCAGATTTTATATTTTTTTGTATATGTATATATACACACACATATATATATTACACATATACGTAAAACTATCACTTGTCAGGTCCCATGCCGACCACAAACCTCGTCTAAGTGAATTCCCTGCTCTCGCTGCCCCGCAGCAAGGCCAGATTTTTGTTTCTAGTGCTGCAGTCCTGTTCTGACACCCTTCCCCCATGCACACATGGAGGCTGTGCTTAGCCTGTGGGGCCATGGGGCAGGTGGAACAGTGCTGCAGGGGGGGATGCCATGCTGGTGCTGGGATGCTGTCTCTGACCCCACCAGAAGGCACATTCTGATATTACACGCTCACCCAACAGACACTCTCTGCTGAAATACAGCGCAAGAGGAGGTAAAAAACGTTACTGGCCTGGCAGATCACATAAAACTTGCTTCTTTTGAAAACCTGGCTTGAAAAAAAATCTAGTTTCATCTTCCCTTCAAAAAATGTAGGCAAGACACAAGAGAGATTAAAAAGAATATATATATATATATATATATATATATATCAGCAGAAAGCTGAAAGTGGCAGCAGGTGGCTGGAAAGCTGCAGGGAGGAGGGGAAAGCAAGAATGTCTGGTCAGAAGCCACAGCAAGGGCAAGTCTGCACAAAGTCAGTGCTGCTAGGTGATTCAGCTGCAGCTGCTTTTGTCTTCAAAGCACTGCTGCCAACTGAAAGGGATGTTGCTTGACTGCCTTGAACTCTGTGTTTCCTGTCGCAAATCTGGAGGACAAGAGAGATCCACCCATCTCTTTTGCTGCTTTCTTTCTGTGTTTCATGTGTTACCAGATCTTTGTACCCTATCTGCTTCCAGTTTGCGATTTCAGGGTCAAGCCAAGCACCTGTGTGTGGTGTTTGTGCCCACACAGCTTTAGTCTGCCAGGTGTGCTGGTTTGCTGCCTGCTTCCTTCACCCCTCCCAGGTCACACTGCAATGGCTTAAGTCCTTCTGCTGGAGCATGGGTTTGATGTGTGACAGGAGCTTAAGGAAACATACTTCAGCATCTGGCATGAAAATGAAGAGACTTGGGCGTATGTGAAATGATGTGTCTTGAGTTTCAGTTTAGTTTAGTCCCTTAAACTCAACACTAGCCTGGAAAGGAAAAAACTACTAGCAAATTGAAAAGAGAGAGAGTGGATGAGTATATGTGTGAAGGGAAGGGATGAGTATATTGGTAGTGAAGGTGTTTTTCCAAAGAGTGAGTACCCTCAGCAATGCCTTGTAGAAAGTCTGTGAGAGATCCCAGGGCAGAAGTCCCCCCTCTCCATCCCAAGCGGTGTCCCCAAGCAGGAGATGAGTATTGTCCTTCTGCAGCAGCTGTCGGATTCCCCCATGCTGTCAGCTTGCAGAAATTTTGTCATGTGAGCCTTGGCCTGGGGCAATTTGCTTGTGTGCCCTCCGAGCCCAGCATAGGCAAAGCTCAGCTGGCACCTCCTCCTTTTTCAAGGGCGGACTTGTTCATTGCAGCTGATGGGAGTGACGTTTGCCACCTGATAGAGAAGAAAGAAAAAGCAACAGTTTTGTGGCCCCACAGGTTATAGGGCACTGTCTAGTAGCTAGACTGCTGCAGGAGTCAAAGGAGATACAAACTCAACCCACAAGTTTGGGCTGAGATAGGGACACGTGAACCCAGCCGAAGGTGTTTTCTGTATAACTAGGCACGCACAAAAACTGTGTCTGAGACACTATACATGCAAAACCTGGAGCCACGGGAGAGTCTCCTTCACAGAGAGCATATTAATGACATGTATGTGACACTTTATATCCAATCATGAGCCTGTTACCGGATCTAAGCTTGCGCCACACCTTGGGCTGAGGGGCACGCTTGGATGAGCACCAGCGTATGGAGAGAGAGGTGCCTTCACCCGTAGGCATGGCTATGCCTATTCTGTCTAAGCCTGCAACCCTCCTGTCCCACGTATCCTCACAACCGCACCACGCAGCTAATGGAGGCGGGTGGGCTGGGCACAGCATCCTTCTCGGAAGGACCCTAACATCGTGGGCAGCCCAGGCCCCCAGGAGGTGGGAAATGCCCAAGCTCTGGCTGGTGTCAAGTGAAATAAGTGTAGGTGCTCACGCTCCGAGAGCCCTGGGGCATCAGGCTGGATGCAGAAAGTGAGGGCTGGGGATGATACCAGCCTCTGTGCCTCAGTAAATAGACTGATAACAAGAGAGTTTTGGACCAGAAGCCAAAAGAACAGTATTGAAATGCTCCTCCTGCCAGTCAAAGGCCATGTAATTTTAAATGCATGTTTAGTTGAATGAGGAAAAGATTCTGCCTGGGTTGGGAGATGTATGTAAATCCTTTGTTGGATTTTCCAGGTGAAGTTGATATAAACGGGAAGAGCTGTTAGCTGGGTGGCTGGGGAATAGACAAGACAAAACAGTTTGCATGGAAACAAGTAATGACATGTCAAGTACTCCCAGGAGACCAGCCTGGCAGCTCTGCCATGTTCAGAGAAGACTCTGAAACACAGTAGCTCCCAGGGCTGACAAATCCACCATAAACTGGACTTGCTGGACAACTGGAAAGCAGCCAACTGTCTGTTCCACTTCTCTTTTCTTTGTAAACTCCCTAAATAAGCCATTTTCCACTTTCCTCTGGCTGCTGTCAACCCAGGCCGTGGCACTTTGACAGATTCTCTGTTTTCTGTCAACAAGAGCTCTAATAATTTCTTTCTGAATAACTCTCAGAGCTTCTTTTTTTAATCATCAGTCATCTTGGACTTTTCTGCAAGCCCAGAGATCGCAGCCCTGCTCCTCGCTGTCCTGTTCACTGATGACTTTGGCTTCGCCACCTTTTCAGTTCGTTTCTTATGGCAGGATATCCAGAAACAGCTCCCTAAAATTAACAGGGTAGGTAAGGACAGGGAAGCATGAAGTATCCCATCCCAAATGTAATGAATGGTTTATACCCACACTACTCACAAAGAGTCTAGGAAGGAGATTATGCTTTAAAGATTTTCTGGTACGTGATACAAAATGTTTTACCAGTATTCCTTCAGAAAAATATAAACAGCAAAGCAGCATAAAGCTCTCCCCAGAATGGGCTAATGAGCAAATACAATAGAAATATTAGTCAGGAGTCCTTGAAGGGAAGGGGGAAGGAAACCATCAAATCTTTCATGTCTCTGTGTGATAATCCAGTGCTTACTGGTAGCAAGCGAGAAGCAGATAAACAGGAAAAAGAGGAAGGAGCTGGCAGGGAAAGTGTGGTAGGGAAAGAACAGGTCACCCAGGGCAATTACTCTGAGAGGCTCTAATAGACGACTTTAACAATAGGAGCAGGAAAACTAGTCTGAAGAGGATTCCATTTCAAGTAAATCTTGGGTCAAATGAGGATAATTAGCCATCCATCAACTCTGGTGAAATCCAGCAAAAGGGAAACATTATTGCTTAACGACATATTTTCATTGTTTCATTTTTGTAACTATGCTCCTTTATTGCCCATGAGTGTTTACATGTTAACACCTTCTTTTTTTCATCCTTACCTTTTGCCCAGTTACAAAGCAAACTCTGAGTAATCTGAGACGGGAGAGGGCCTCCCAATCCCTGCAGTGCTTTGCAGCCCAAAATGTTTCTTGAAGATATTCACAGGGTGCCAGCGTACGTGTCCCATTGAGTTGCCTTCCACAGTTTAGGACTTGGTGGCATAGGGGCTTCCTCCACTGACTGGCAATAGCCAAGAAAGTAATATTATGGGCAGAGCATTCAAAAACGAAGCACGAGTTTGTACTAACGCAGCTCCCATTTCGCAGGCCACTGGGTTAGGTTTGGGTTTGTGGGGTTTTTATTGCGCATTTCTGCTTCTCTTTTCTTCCTCTGAGTCTCACGAGGCTCTCGTGACCGTTCTCTCCAGACCATTTCACTTAAACTTCCTCTAGTCACCTGGAGGTTGCTACTGCTTTGTGGCTGATGACTCACGAATACATTAGTCAGCAGTGGTCTGTCCTGTGCTCCAACCTGATCAGCCTCATGGCAGATGATCAGATCAGATCGGCTGGGGTGGAACCTCAAATTTCCTCTCCAACTGCCAGCCATGGCTTATTTCACCACCTCCGCAGCAACGGAAGATGCTGCCATTCTCTAGGTAGCTCGCCTTTTCCGCGCAAGGGCGACGTTATGAGTCTTCTCCCGTTTTCTTCCCACACCCACGCTTACAGTGTCATTTGCTATTCCTTCCACCAGCATGATTAAAACAACCAGTCTTTCCTCTCTGCCGCAATATCTAATATCATTAACAAGTCATCTTGTCTCACAATTACCACAACTTTTATCCTCTGTAACCTCTGCAGCAACCACTTCACTCGCTAATAGTTAATCCGAAGAAGGCTGCTAGAACATCTTTTTTTGATTGGCTTCAAGGTTGTAAACATTTGATTGTGATCTAAAACCTTGACTCATATTACAACATAAAAGACATAGAAATGTTGGAGTGTATCGCACAAAGACGATGTCATTGTCAGGCCATTATGCATCAGAGGGATCTTAACATCCATTACGTATTAAGTATTTACAGATCAGTAGGTTCAGATAATTTGCACTCAGCAAAAAACCTGACTGGAGGTCTCCCTTGCTTGTTCATTTTCAGTACAACTTAGGGAACTTAAAATCCAGAAGTCTCAAACGGAGTTCACGTTGGTATTCAAAAGCAGGATAGGACAGATAAGATGGCCATGGTGCCAGGCAAACTAATGGAGAAGCTGCTACAAAGTTCAGTCATTAAGGGCTGAATGTAGCACATTATATGAGTATAATTAGTGCTAGTCACCACGGTTTTATAGAAAGCTTTCCTTAAAAAAAACCCACAACTGATTTCATCCTTTGAGCAGCTTACAAATCAGACTGATAAAAGCAATTGTGTAGATACCATCAAAGTCCAAGGAGCTTCATGTAGGACTTCAATGACATTCGGATTTCAAAGCCTGCCTTCTACAATATTCGTGACTCCCAGGTGCAGTGAAGCAAACCAGTCATCAGCCAGTCTCCCACGGGGAAGCCTGGTGGTGTTGCGCTATTTCTATTCAAGTTTCACCCGTATCGCTTGGCCGTTCAGCAAGGTCACCGGCGATCAGGAGGGAAAACCACGAACGCCCGCAGGCACCCGGCAGAGCGGCAAAGGGCCTGCACAGACCGACTGCAAAGGCCAGTCAGAGGCCGCCTGCTCGCTCCTTCGAGGTGACGAACCTCCAAATTTTGAGCTGGAAGAACTGGAAACACAACATCTCCCCACGACGGGTTGGGGAAGGGGAAGGGGACCGTTTCCCAGATCACCGGCTCTGACAACACGGGAGGTGTCAGAGGCGGCGAGCAGCGGGACAAGCTCTTCAGTAGGAGGGCGAGGGCAAAGCCGGCTGTCGGGTCCCCTCAGCCCGCCTTTGCCTGTCCCGTCGCGGATGGGGGAGCCCCGGGCGGGGGGGAGGCGGCGGCAGCAGCGGGGTCCCCCGGCCTCACCGGCACCCGGTGCCTCTCACAGGAGCCGGCGGCGCCGGTTCGGGTACGACCCCCCCCGCCTCCCGCCTCCCGCCTCCTCAACCGCCGTCGCCCCTAGCAACGGGGCAGCCCGCGCCCAGCGGTGGGCAGGGGAGGGGAGGGCGGCGCGAGGGGGCGGTGCGCGGCGGGATGTTCGGCCGATCGCCCCTGACGAGCGGGCCCGCGGAGGCGGCCGGGCTACCGGCATGTCGTTCGGTCGGCGCTGCCCGGTGTGCGCCGAACCCTGGGTTTCTCCTCGGCTGTTGCCCTGCCTCCATTCGCTGTGCGCGCCCTGCCTGCGGCGGCTCGGGACGTTGGGGGAACCGGGCCGGGCCGCCGGCGCCTCCCGTAGCGTCCTCTGCCCGGTGTGCGACTCTGAGGTAACGCTGCCGCCCGGCGGCATCGGTCAGCTCACCCCCGACTACCTGGCGCTGAGCCGAGGCCGGGAAGCGGCGGGGTGCGACCTCTGCGCCGACGGGGCGGCTGCGAGGCGGTGCCTGACCTGTGGGGCCGACCTCTGCCTCTTCTGCTGCCAGGCCCACAGGTGAGGGGGAGGCGAGGCCAGGCCCGGCCCGGCCCGGCCCGGTCCGGCCGGGGTTACCTCCTCACGGGGTGCGAGGGGCGGCCTTCCCCTCTCGGGCTGCTGGAGGGGAGCGTGTGGGTGGGTGCAGCGGGCAGGGAGCCGCGCAGAGCTAGCCGGAGCGGTAAACCCGTATGTCTTCCAGTTTGGTCAATCCCTAGCAGGTTTTTATCCTGCCCGGAGGATGCTCTGTACTCGGGTGGGGACTGGCGAGCTGCTAGCGGCAGGTTGGTCAGCCCTGTTCAGGTGAGGCCCTTAAGTCCAAGATCAGGCTGCCATTTGTCCATGGGGGTGCCCGCTGGTTTGCATCTCGGTCCGGGCAGGGAGGCTGATAGCAGTCCAACAGACATGGGGGTGGGCAGAGTACTAGCAGGACAAGAGCCTTGTGTGTCGTGCTGTCCCGCTTTGGAGAAGGCACGTCTCCCAAGGGAAAATGGGGAAGTTAAGCTTCTGGTCTGCCTCTCTCCACCTCCAGAAACGTTTGCTGTGTGTATCGCTACCTCCTGATGAGCGACCCGTGTGCTTGCCTGTTAGCTGTTGTGTCCGTGTATCCTGTGTGCATTTTCAGCATTTCTGGGAGGCTGGGAGCCTGCAGCAGTAACACTATTGCTTCACAGCGTGCCTGATGTTGCAGGGTTTAGTTTTGTTGGAATACAGGAAAACTGAAGCAGTGACAGCGGAAGACAGCTGTGTACCTCAGAGAGGGTCATGTCAGTAAGGCAGGAAGAAGAGGTGACCGCAACAGAGGTAGGAACTAAAGAGGAGGCGGCCGCAGTGGCCAGCGAGCAGGGCAGAGGACAGGCAGCACCATGAAATAAAAGTAATAGGAAGTCTGAATGGCCTTCTGAAGCAAGGAGGTGACAGGCAGGGTCAGAAAAACACCCAGTAACACTAGCCCGGGAAGCTTCTTAGCCTGGGTTAATCAGCTCAGACTATTCCCTCTACAACTGCTGCTCCTTTCCACTTGACTAGCAAATTCTTTCCCCAGAAAGAACTGAGGCATATTCCTCGCTGCCCTGCCCCCCTGCAGATACTGGTGCCTGTGGTAAAATGGCTTAGACTCTTAGTTACCTTTCTACTCCCAGCTGTAATTTTCAGCATACCATTCTGATTAGCTAATGCCTTGTGCCCCATGCAAGCTGCTGAAGAGTGATAAACTGAGACCTTGAATAGCAGCCTGCTGCACTGATAGAAATAGCTGCAGAAGGTATAAAGCAGTAGAAAATTTGTCGCGATAACCTGCTTCCTACATTATTTACTGATATTTTTTTCACCCCGCTAGCATCTGCAGGCTTGCACGCGAGTTAGTTGATGGCAGAGCAGAACAAGGGTGAAGGAAAACCATCTTGAAATTATTTCCTGGTGTGTAGGGAAGATTTCTAAGGATCTGAGTGCCACTGTTGTGCTCCTTGGAAAAAGTGAGAGAGGTCTTGGGTTGAAGTCAGGGAAGCGTGAATCTGAAGGCTGTTATGCAAATAATGCTAGAAGGCTTTGAAAATGTGCTGGACCCAAGGGAGATTAGTGGGAAGCAAAAGGAGTAGTGTAAGGGCCGTGTCCTGCCCTGTGATGAGGTTGCTTTGTGTTGCCAGAGCAACTCTATAGAGCTTGGTCCTCAGAGTATTTCTTTGCTTATGGCTTGGAGCTCCCAGTGCAACTGCCAGAAGTCATTAGTGCAGGAGACAAGGAAGGAGAGAAGGCTTTTACATCCTGCTCAATAACTAGATCCCAATGTCCAAAATAGCATAAAATGGAAATATTCTAGTGCTGCCCTGTGGCATGGTGGATGTCTGGGTGATAACAGTTTCTTTGTGTCCCATCCTTGGTCTCTGAGTGGGACCTAACCTGACGGCTAGAAGGAAACAGAGTTTGACTTGTGGATTATTAAATGTTTTACTACAGACTCTCTTCCAGCAGCAGCCTGAACTAGATTTTCCCCTAAGGGATATTAGAGCTCATTTGCCTCAGCAAATTTAAAGCTGGTGAAAAATCACTGGGCTGATGGCTGAGGAGCTTGGCACCTCCCGTTGTTCTCCAGAAGTGACTGTTGGTGAGCAATTCTGTTTTGAGACACCTCCTGCCAGCTCTCACTTTGCAGGGCTCACCGCCCTCCTGCTGCCTTTGCTACAGGGTCTCTGGGGATAACTGCAACTATCCCACTTCTGTCCGGCTCCGTGAAAGGGCTGCTGGCAGTAGCAGCCTGACAGCCCGTTCCCTGGTCTGTGTGTGGCCATGGTGGGGCATACGATTCTTCTGTCTGAAAATAGTGCTGACTGCATGCAGGGAGCCTGAGAGCAGCCTCTAATGAGCTGCCTGCAGATGCTGTCCTCTTTTGTGTGGAGCCTTGTCCTCAGGAGACCACAAGTCCCTTCATGCAGAGTAGATTTCAGTGGAAACAGGAGGGAGCAGCACACACTGTGACTCGCAGTCTGTACAGACTGGCATTCGCAAGGGGTCTCGGGATGTTTGCATTTCATATCCAACATGCATAAAGTGATGTGTGGTTGCTCTCTTCTAGGAGACAGAAGAAGACGGCCTCTCATGCTGTGACGGAGCTGGAGAACACCAAGGATTGCAACCAGGCCGGGAAGCCTGTCTTCTGCCCTTCCCATCCCACAGAGGAGCTAAGGCTGTTCTGCGAGCAGTGTGACCAGCCTGTGTGCCGGGATTGCATTGTAGACAGGCACCGCCAGCACCCCTATGACTTCACCGGCAATGTCATCCACAGGCATGGGGATGCCCTGCGGGAGCTGCTGAAAAACACCCAGCAGCACATGGGCACCCTAGAAGATGTGCTGGGCCAGATTGATGACATGGGCAGTGCCGTCCGCAGTCGCGCAGAGGCTGTGGCCACAGAGATCTGTCTGTTTGCCAGTGGGTATGTGAAAGCGATTGAAGAGCACCAGGACCGGCTGCTGAAGCAGCTGGAGGACTTGAAGGTGCAGAAGGAAAACCTGCTGCACTTGCAGAAGGCCCAGCTGCAGCAGCTGCTGCTGGACATGAGGACAGGCGTGGAGTTCACGGAGCACTTGCTGACGAGCGGCTCGGACCTGGAGATCCTTATCACCAAAGGGGTGGTGGCAAGCCGGCTGGCAAAGCTGAACAGTGTTGCTTACAACACCCACCCCAGCGTGGATGATGGGATCCAGTTCTCTCCCCGGGAGAGGGCAGGGCAGTGTTGTGGCTATGAGGTTTTTGGGGCCATTCTCAATAAAGTGGTTGATCCAGCCAGATGTACCCTGCACGGGGAAGGTAATGGCGTGCTGTACAACAGCTGAATGGGAACGTGCCGCTCCCTGAAGTCACCTCTCCGTTCTCTGTACCCATGTGGTGTGCGGCTTAAGGTGCTGTTGGCTCCCTGTTGTCCTGGCATTGACTAGGGGCAGAGGTAGAGCCCTGCCAGAGGTTGCATTGCTTGCTGAGGGCCTATGGGAGCCGTGCTGGGCAGGGAGCCAGAGAGCTATCCCCATCCAGATGTACAGACCATACTGGAGCTGCCCTCTGCAACATCGCTGACCTCAGGATGGGGCTGAGGTGCGAGGCGAGCAACCCTTAAGCCAAAGACCACAGCTTATTCAGGGGATGGGAAAGATACCTGCAATGGCCTGAGCTCCTGGTGGCCTGAGCTGCCGTGTGGCATGGGCCCAGGCAGATCCCCTCTGTGGCTGAGAGAGTAGGTTCATTCCCCTTACAGTTCTGCTAAGATTGCCATGGGAATAACTGGCATCAATGGTTTCATGGGTATTTGCTTACTAAGGACTTGGAGCGGGGCCAGCAAACAGAGAACGTTCAGACCAGCCCACAGAGCGCAGCCAGCTCTGGTTGGTAACAGCCTGTGCCGGACAGATGAGACAGACCCAGGGCTCATTCGATCCCTTCCATGCCAAGCTGTAAGTGCTGAGGTCTCCGGGGCTCCACGCTGCACAGTGGGGCTGTTCTTCCTCCCTCCCGGTTGCATGGTGCACCCTGAGGCCTGAGAAGATGCCGTCTGGGCTCAGAGGGGCAGGCAGGAAGACCACCCCGGTCCATACAGACCTCCAGGCTAAGCCTGCGCAATGTCTCTCAGCGCCTATGGCTGTCCACTCTCTCCTGATCCCAGTCATGTATTTATTTTTTACCTGTGAGTGGAAGGAGCTGTACACCCTGGCAGCAAAGTCCTGGCTGTGCTCTGATGGGACAGCAATGCTGCAAAATAGGTGGGAGGTGGCAGTCATGGCTGGTGTGAATCCTTTCTGGTCCTGTTTCTCTGCCTTGCAGATCTCCACAGTGCCCGTCAGAACCAGGTGACTGGCTTTACCCTGCTCTGCAATGACAGCACGGGGGAGCGGATGGGGCGAGGAGGAGAGGCCGTGCAGGTCGCCATCACCCACAAGGACAAGAGGGACCGGTGGGTATTTCGCCTGAGAAATCCCTGGTCACTGGGTTTGTTTTTCTGCCTTCCTTACCCTGGCTCCCTCCTTGCTTGGGCAGGTGGGAGGACATGCTTCAGAGTGTGGGTCAGAATCTGTAGGGGAAAAGGCACTACTTTTCTTCCCACTGGTATAGGAGTTCTTCCTACGGGTTGTATGTGGCTGCATGGAGCTTGACAGTGTTGGCTCAGATTTGTATTGAGTCTTTGAGTGATTTGGGACTTCTTAAAGGATTCAACTCTCGGTGGGTGTTAAGACATTGTCAGTGAGCTGTTGTTCCTTCCCACCCCTACCAGCAGACACCCAGGGCTCCTGCTTTTCTTAACACCTAGTAAGTGTAAAACATCGCAGCCCCAGAATGACTGTCCCCAGTCAGACAGTCCACCAAGCCCAGGAGCCTCTGACAGTTGATGGAAGTGCCTAGTTCATGTTCTAGAGAAAGAATGTGTTGGGACTTTATCGTGCTTTCTCCTGTAGTTGCAAGCATTTAGCACTTTAACATGTTTGGAGGCTTTCTAGCAAAACCAGGGAAGACCAGGCTTGAGCTCCTAAGTGTTTCCACAATGAAAATGACTGACCAGAAAAAATTATTTTGTAACTGTTTGCAGGCCACACTTGTTACTGTAAAGCAGCCAGGCACAAATGCAGAACCAATTGGGGGTCAGTTCTCAAGAAGAACGTCTGTTTTATAGTATGTACAACATAGCTGGAGCAAGATGGCAGCGTAACTTGTTCCAGGATCCGCTGTTGGTGGGATGACCTGATGAAAAAAGGGATAGGATGCTAAAACTCCTTGCTGTGGGGGAGCATTGACAAGGCGTACAGAAGCAGTGCTGCCTGCACAGATGCTTATCAATAGAGCATCCTTGTTCAAGAATATTGTTCCAATGTACCTTCCTTCCTTTCTTAGGTGCACGTACGACGTAGGAAGCTGTGCACATGGGTGTTATGTGGATTTTGCTTGGTGGGGTAGAGGTCGCTGTGGCCACATTAATTCAATCTCTTGTTCTTGTGCGTATGCAGTTACTACATCTGTTGCTGAAAGCCGTCTGGCTTTGGGTTGAGGCACAGCAGCTACAGGAGAGCATGAAGTGTCACCACACAGTTCATGGCAGGAAATGATGTAGGCAGCTGTATTGATGTGAAATGGTGGGGTGTGGGGAATACAGCCTGCAAATCTGGAAGATTATGAACTGTCATGTCATGGGGCACAAGAGACTAATTAGTGGGGATTAGGAAGAACACATTCCCCTATGCAGAGCTGCCTGATAATTGTCTGTGGAAAGCTCTTTCCATCTTTCTGTGAAGCAGGCAATCAACCGTAGGCCAAGTAACTAGCTGGTGCTTTCTCCCTGGCACTCTGTCCACCAGGGTTCCTTGTGAAACCCAGTGAGCTTCACTTTGGAAAGGCAGACTTCACCAGCAGGGAGCTAGAACTCCTCAGAGCATTGAAGAGTTGGGGTCAATACAGTTGGGACAGTGGTTGAAGTGATTCAAACCTGCCTCATTTATGTCCTGTCTTCTTTGTGGGCTTTTCTGGAGGCAATTGCTCTCTGAAGTTGTGAATTTACCCCATTTCTGAGGGCTCTTATCTGATGGGATAATCTGACCTGCAAGCGTGTCATCTTCTGCTCTTTCAGAGCTCAGGGTTGCTACAAATCCTTGCAGTGCAGCTAGCTTTGTGTGACTTCCTTTGTAAGGTTATTGCAGCTCCCAGTACCTGGTGTGTGAAAGCTGCTCGGTGCTTGAGCATTGCTGGTGCATCCTGTTAAGCTCACTTGAGACCCACAGCTGCTGAACAAGGCTGAGGATAAGGAGCTGACCACAAATCTAGGCCAAACAGTGGTTCACAGCCAGTCACTGACCTCTTGGACTTCTCTCTGTTCGTAGTGCAGTCAAACCAACAGTGTGTGATAATGGTGATGGGACCTACCATATTTCCTACAGCCCTGAGGAGCCAGGCTTGTATGCTGTCTGCGTCTATGTGAAAGGGCAACATGTACAGGTAGCATTTCTTGTTTCTCTTTCACTGCTTCTTCTTTACCTGCTTTTCTTTTCTAAGGATTTTCTTTAAATCTTTCCATGGATTACCTCTACCACGTTGCAGTTTGAGACTGGGCTTAGTGATCTGTGACTGACAGGATCACCCAGCTGGTTTTTGAAAACGCAGACACAACATCTGATAGCATCCACTGTAGCAGCCTCTCTGCTTGCTTGTCCTCTGCAGGGCTCTCCATTCACTCTGATGGTGAAAAACAAGTTCCGCGAGCACCAAGGTGTGTTTCACTGCTGCACGTTCTGCTCAAGCGGAGGGCAGAAAGCTGCTCGCTGTGCCTGTGGGGGTACCATGCCAGGTGAGTGCTCAGCCTTCCCCTTCCTGCTGGCGTTGGGAAGGTTTGTTGCATTTGGTCCTCCCTAGTGTAGATAGGTGCGAGTAGATACTCCAGCCCCACTCCTGCCTTGCACGTGCACCAGGCCTGTGATAACCTGTGTGTACGTACTTTCTAGTAGGATGGAACTGCAGCAGTGAGAAATGCAGCAGGACAGGCTAAGGGTCTTTGCAGCACACCCCATAGACAGAGATCTGAGCCAACTCTGCAGGAGATGGGGCCGAGCAGCTCTGTCTTTCTGCCCTCCTCAGCGAGGCTGAGCGGCACTGCATCTATACTGTTCCTGTTCCAGTGCTGGCAGGTTGGGAGCTTCTGGGCTGTGTCACACGGTGCCCAATGCTGTCCTGTGGAGAAGCCTCACTCCTCGTTTAGGATGAGTTCAACTCCCTTGTTTGTTCAATCCCAAGCAGCCTCCCCATCCTTGACCTGCATGTGTCATTGTGTGGTTTGCCTGTTTTAGTATAGAATCAGCCTCTTCCTTTTTCTGTGCTTGATCTGTATCTAGCTCTGGCCGTAGCCACCAGTGGGTGGCATGGGGTTCTGTAGGCCTGTGTCTTGCATTACCAAACAGGCAGGGGGATGGAAATCTTCAGCTTTCTCCAGTGTTTAGAATGGGGATGTCCCTCTTGGTTGTTCTCCTTTCTTTATGGAGCCCTGGCAATTTTTGCCTTGAATATGCTGTGCTCTCATCAGCACGTGCCTCCCTGTCTTAGAGAAGTCCTGGGGCTGAAGCACTCTGAAAGCCTCTGACGCACTGGGATTTTTCTGTTCCACTTTGGGTTGAGGTGATGGTGCCTCTTCTCTTGCAGGTGGGTACCAAGGCTGTGGTCATGGACACAAAGGTCACCCTGGCTGCCCTCACTGGTCATGCTGTGGACAAGTGAAGGAGAGCTCAGAGTGTTTGGGTGGGCCACCCAGCGACACCTCGCAGAGGAGTTTGCTCAGGACAGTGGCACTCTGAGCAGCCAGGTGAGCCCCTGCGAGCCCAGGGCACTGCTCCTGGCTGCTGCATGAGCATAAACCATGAGGATTCCCACGATCACCACACAGCCTTGCTGCTGGAAAACAACATCGTGATGGGTGTGAGCTGAGAAAGGGGAATGAGGGAAAATAAAATTATGCCTTATATTCCACCTGGGGGTGCGTATGCAAAGTTGTTTTGTACCTGAACAGGAGCAAACTCTGGGAATTGTACCGCTGCCTACATTTTGGAGGACTTGAGGCCCATGGGGTCAGGCTCTAAGGGGAAACTCAGTCTGAACAGTTACCTCACAGGAGGGTCAAGATGTGTCTCATTCTGCAGGATCGACAGTCTGTGTTGTCCTTCTTGAAGAGGCCAAAGCTGCTCGTTGGAGCACATTCCAAAGGGTTTGTGTTCATGCCTTGGAAAGGCTTGGCAGTCTGAATATGGCTTCTGCCTCTCTGTTAGATAGGCAGCTGGATTCCGGCCTTGAACGTGTGCATATAGCACAGTCACGCTCCTGGGAGCTGCTGTTGTGTTTGCAACTCTTACATTTTCTCCAAGTAAGCTGTAGTCTCATCACACCCTCTCTGAAAAGTAGGAGCAAGGCAGGTTAGTAATACACCTGAAGGAAATCCAAAGAAAACCCAAGATGCTGATGGGAACAGGAATTAGAATGTCAGTCACCCAGTCTGTATGTTCTCCGTGGTGATGGTGTGGGACATAGTGCTGCTGGGGGTGATGTGAGAGTGTGCTGGTTTTGGCTGGGATAGAGTTATTTTTCTTCACAGTAGCTAGTGTGGGGCTATGCTTTGGGTTTGTGCTGAAAAGAGTGTTGGTGATGCAGAGATGGTTTCGTTACTGCTGAGCAGTGCTTACACAGAGTCAAGGCCTCTTCTGCTTCTCACCCCACCCCACCAGCGAGGAGACTGGGGGGCACAAGAAGTTGGGAGGGGACACAGCCGGGACAGCTGACCCCAACTGATCCAAGGGATATTCCAGCCCATAGGACGTCACGCTCAGCATATAAAGCTGGGGGAAGAAGAAGGAAGTGGGGGGGGGATGTTTGGGGTGATGGTGTTTTGCCTTCCCAAGTAACAGTTAACATGTGATGGAGCACTGCTTACTCGGAGATGGCTGAACACCGATGGGAAGTAGTGAATGAATTCCTGGTTTTGCTTTGCTTGTGTGCGTGGCTTTTGCTTTACCTATTAAACTGTCTTTATCTCAAGCTGTGAGTTTCCTCAGTTTTACCCTTCCGATTCTCTCCCCCATCCCACCGGTGGGAAGTGAGTGGCTGCGTGGTGCTTAGTTGCTGGCTGGGGTAGCCAGCAGAGCACCCAGCTCACCAAGGGAAGATCTGGGGATAGTTTGAGCATCGGTAGGAACTACAGGTGCAAGTTTACAGGTGTCTGTCCTGAACTGGGGCAACTAGGCAAGAGCAGCAGCAGATGGAACACAGCAAAACTCCTGGATTTGGCTTGTGCAGTCTTGGCGAGGCTCTGTTTTTAGAAGGAGAGCTTGTCCCATTTTCCACAGGGGAGGGGGGATGTATCTCCTGGGCTTGTACGTGTGCTACCAACCCATAGGTGGGGAAATGGCATCTGTGATGAGGAGGAAGAGGCACTTGCCCGGAAGGGCAACTGCTAACCTGCTGATTGCTGCCTGCCTGGGTGAAGGAGACACCCCGGATACCTTCTTTTACAAAACACCTTCGTGTTGTTGAGACTGGGAACGCTACTGCCCTGGGGGTAACCTTGCTAGTAGGTGTGTGTTGCTAGGGGCTCCTAATACTGCCTGGGGAGCTGGGGACAAAGGTCTGACTGTTGGTCACTTGGGGACAGGAATGCTGCTCCAGTGTCAACAGTCAGGACTGGTTCTTGCTCTCGGGCTGATGAGAGCTGGCTTGTAAATAGTAGAAACCTGTGCTGTCTGTTTGCTTGCTCAGACCTAGACTCTCATTTGTTGCTAGTTCCTCTTACAAAGCCAGTTTTGGAACCTCTTCTTCCCAGCAAAGGAGACAGATAGCCTTATGCAAATGCTGTTTATAGCTTTCCATTAATCATCCAGAAAGGGCTGTCAAACAAATGGGGGAAGGTTAGGCAGTTTGAATCTCCAAGTTAGGCAATTTGAGTCTCCAAGTTGCTGATTCTGAAATTTCAAAGTGAAAGTTTAGAGTTAACCTTTAATGGAACAAACAGTAACTCATTCTTGTCCTTGCTATGTGCAGAGTCGGTGCTCAGTACGGAATGTGATGTAAAACGAAATGCCTCATTTTCTGTGTCTTTCTCTTCCTTGCCCCTCACCCGCCACATGTGTGCTGTTTGTTCTTGGAGCTTCCGTGCTGTATTGCAGAGGGAACACATAAGGACAGCACTACCTTCTAGGCACACAATTTCTGTCTAAAAACATCTTAGTCCTCTCAGACAGAGGAATGTGTTTTCTCTTTGTGTTAGGCATCCCTTACACACCCTGTCACTGACATTTTCCAAGAAGCTGCCTGTGAGAACTACACCAGCAGACATGTTAAACCCTTCAAGGAACTGCAGTCAGCTTGGGCTGAGCTCTACGTTTGATATGGGGAAAGCAGTTTTCGGACAGCATGGGGTACTAATCCTGCCAGGGTCAGGCCCTTGTGCTGATTTTTTTCTTTTTGTTAGACCTGAAGGCTCAGTCAGTCCCAGGGATTATAAAGTATTGACCGGCTACCACTCTGTGCTTGGGCAAAGAGGGCTGTGCATGAGAATAGCTTGAAGAATCATGTGCAGAAAAGACATTTAATGACCTTAATCACTTTGTGGGGGTTAGGTATGAGTGTCCTCCCACTGTTTGCAAGTGGACTTTGCCCTTAGTGTCCATTACTCAGAATGCTTTGCCAAATGAATATATCCTACTGGTCTGCTGGAGTCTCACATCGGACCCCAATAGCCATTCCCAGGAATGGCTTCCAACTGCTCTGTTGGTAAACAGCCTTGGGCAGGTGGTGCATTAGGAGATGTAGATACTCTGATATTTATATATATATATATATATATAAAAAAATATAAAATGATGTTATTTCTGAGATTTCTTGAGATAACAAAGGGATTTTCAAGACAGACATACATGCAGTGCTGACAGAACTGCACCGATAAATACTGATATTTTTCCCAGGACGAAAGCTCTTGCTGATAAAATTGCCTGTCTCCAAAGTTTGGGGAAAAAAAAGGAGCGGGGGGGCTGAACATGGGGAGGGGCTTTGGGAGGCAAGAGCAGGAGAACTTACTGCCTAGATAGGGAAAACAGAGTGTAGCTGGAAGGAAAAACACAGCAAAAACAAGAGACTGTGGAAGACCTGGAAGGGGCCCTGCAGCCTGGAAGACTCCACGTGGGGTGCCTCTAGAGTCAGGTATCATGCCAGGGTATCTCTTCCTTCTCAGAGGAGGCAAACCACATGGGTGACATGGCCGCACTTGTAGCTCTGTGCATGACCGTCTATTTTGTCCCCAGAAGATTGCAGGAGCAGTGCAGAATCTGGCTCAGCAGGGCTTCTCGGCCTTCCCACGGCAGGAGGTGATTCACAAGAGTGCGCTGACCATCCAAAGTGCCATGTCAGGACAGATCCTGGCAGTGGCTCACAGGATGCATAGAGGACTTTGTCTATTTCCAACCAAGGGTGGCTCACCTCTTTTGAGAGATGAGGGCTGGCTCTGAGTGCTGCTGCTTCCAGCTTCCCTTCAAGGGCAGGCAAGGCTGAGGACAGGTAGACCTGGTAAGGCAGTGCCAAGCTCTCCTCCTTCCAGACCACTAATGTTCCCATTTCTGGTGCTTTTCAAGCACCTCTTGACATCGTTGTTACTGATGTGGGATCACAAGGCTGGAAAGATGTCCAACATTTTTGGCTAAATCCCAAGGATAGCTTTCACCTTTTCCAGCCTGCTGGCTGCCTTCACCTCTCTTGAGTGCTCTGTCAGACTTGGCTGCTTGTCAGCTTGCCACAACTCCATCTTCTCCTGGTTCTCCTCTTTCGCTGATAGCTCTTCCAGCATTCCAGTGACACTGAAATAAGGCATGAACTTCCTGTAAGTAAGGGGGCTCTCCTGACAGAATTATCTGTGAAGAAAGAAACAAGTTGTATCATGAAGGGCAGAGTGACTGCAGTCTGGTTCTTGTGCCCATGCCTCCCCTACACCACTGAACATCTTCTTGGGCCCTGACCCACCTTCAGTTCTTCCTGCCCCCACCGTTCCCTCGTGAAGGCAAGAGGCAGCATGTGCCGTGGCCAGCTGTAGGGCACCAGCTGGGAGGGCCCAGCAAAACTGGTAATGCTTTGTGCCTGCTGTCACCTTCCCCTCAGTGAAGACAGCTGATGTTTCTTTTCCCCAGGTGCTCACCAGCTTTCACAGACGATGTGGGACCAGACCCTGCTGTCAGATTTGGTTGCATTTTGCTAACAGATTCAAAAGTGGTAAGAGCTGGACCAACCATGTGATCACAGATCCTTGATTTCTTTGGGAAATATCCCGAATACCTCTTGGGTTTTTTGCCGTGCAGACATATGGAGAGGCATAGGCTCCAGCATGAGAGCTGCTCAGAAGTTCGTGTGGTGTTGCCCTGGTGAATAGAACCTGTCCTGGTCCTACTGGGGCTGCCTGCGCCTGAGAAACAGACCTGTTTTTCCAACATGGAAGTAACCCAATCGTTGGCTGTGTGGTGAGGTGTGCTGTGGCTATGACCCGGAGTTAACTGGTGCTGAAAGGTGACACCTCGTTTGTGCACTGCACCAAAGGCAGCTGTAAATCAGGTGACACCGAGTACAACAGGATATTTCTTAATGTGCATTTACCAGCAAGCCACTATGGCCTAGAGCTATTCTTAGCTTCTAGTAATGCTCTGCTAAATTATGAAAGGTTTAGTAATCAGTAGAATACTACAAAATAAATCACAATTCTTTTTTTCAGATTAAAAAGGGCTATTCTGTGCTAAAGCAGAGGGGAAGTGAAAACCATATAAAGTCTGCTTTACAAGTTCAAACCACTGCAACAACCAAAGAGCAACAGTGATTCTCAGGTGAAAGATTTCCACTCCTCAGTTTCATTCAGAGGCCAGAGGATGAAGGACGTGCTTTCAGTAACAGCCAAGACCGGAGCGTTAGCAGTAGGTCATGTTCGCACCTCTGCCATAGACCTTCCACAGGGCATTCAGGTAGCTCCTTCACCTTGAGAGCAATTACCTTTGCAGTCAAGCACTCACACTGATGTAGCACGTGAACAGCTGAGTAAACCCACTGTCTAGTCACTCTTGAAAGCAGAAGGTCCCACCCTGGCTCCTCTGTCCTTGCCGGAGGCCATGCCATCCTGCCCCACCAGAAGCGTCACTAGGTGTGACTCTCCTCTGAGCCAATTCAACTCCCTAACTCAGCAGGAAACCATTTGCTTTCTAATTTTATTTTGTTTCCTAACAGGTGACTAGGCTTAGTGGAGACTCAGGTCTGTGCTCTCATCAGTGCAAAGTGGCGGGACGTGGGAGAAGGTTCAACACAAGCTGTGACGTGTAACTTCATCCTAGCATGAGGAGGCTGGAAGTGGTGAGTCCTGGGTGCTAAGTGCCTTGGAATACAGTTTGCTGACTTTGGTGCCTGGACAAGAGCCACAGCCGCTTCCAGCCCCCTCTCTGCCGTCTAGAAAAGTCTGCTATGTGTCGTGCACCACCTCTGGCTATGTTCATCCCTTGTAGGGGTGAACAGGCTCTTTTGCAGTAGAACCGTAGTCCAAAAGACTAAGCATACACTTCTGAAATCTCGCGCATGTGCAATTAAATGGCTACTGTGCCCCTCAGGGCATCGTAAGCCCTCCTGCAGCTGGTTTGGTCATCACTGACCAGTATTAATTGGTCTTCATTTTAACCTCTGGTTGTTGCAGAGAAAGTAATTTGGTTTTTCTTAGCTGCTGGACTGTTCCCGGTTCCTCTGGGCATCCTCACTTCTGCAAGGGAAAGCGGTTCACTCCCACTAACCATCCAAACTTGCTGGAGATGGCTATGGACTGTCAAAAATTCCCCTTGTCCCATCCTCCCTAGAACACAGTCCAGATGTAGATGACAGGATGCACAGGTTGCCCTTCAGGAGACTGAACATGGTGGTACAAGCTGCCTTCCCTTTTCTGCTCTTTCACAATCTCTCTGCCCTTCTCGGCCTCTTATGCCCAAGAGCTACTCCTCCTGCCGCCAGCCTCGAGTGAGACCAAGCACAGAGGGAAAGGCTTGCAGGGTCTGTGTTGGTTTCTTCCCTTTACGTTCTCTGTTGTCCACCATAATGGCAGATCTGAGAGCAGCAGGGGCTGGTCTCTGGGAGGAGAAGTTGGTTGGTCTGGAGGAGTTCAGTGGAAGAAAACAGCAGTTAGAAAAGAGGCCACTGCTGAACCTGTGTGGCTCTGACGGCACCGCTGAGCCTGGAGGAGCCTCTTAGCACAGCACAGAGAGGCAGGGGAAGATGCATATTGCGAATGGGGCCAGGAAGGGGACCTGCAGGTGGGACCTCTCTGCCCAGTGCCAACAGCATGACTGGAGATTTTAACAAGAGACCTGAGCTAGTCCTGGGTATAACGAAACCCATCAGTGATATGTAAGCTGTGGATGTACATGGGAGACTGCTGCACTTTGACCTCGGCATTAGCTGGCCACCAAACCATGAGCTGTGTTATTTTTTGTTTTAAATCACACATGTTTCTTTAATGGATGGTGTAGGAGGTCTCTCCTGTTGCCCCAGTGATTAACCAGGCCTCCCTGCTTCTGACTGCCCTGGTGAGGGGAGCAGAGATGCTCACTGCTTCCTCATTCCTGAGAGTTCACTGCTTGGGCTCACCACTCCTTACCTGAGTTCAGTTATTTAAGCAAGACAGCCTGGGAGGATAGATCATGTGAAGGACAGGGGCTGTGCTGAACAGTGTGGGACCTTCAGGCACCTGGTGTTTGGCTTGTCTTCATAGGTGCCGTGACCATGGCATCCCAAGGCCAGGTCATTTTCTGGAGGTATGGTATTATCTGCATCTGCTTTCAGAGAGGGGAGGGAGGGAACTGCATTTTCCAGACTCCTCAGCTGTATCACCCTGCTGCCAGGAGCTTTCAAGACAGCAGTTCTTTGCAGCTTGACTCTATGCTGCACTCACCTAAGCTACTTAAATAGTGGTATAGCTTCTTTTATACAATCAGTAAGGCCATGTAGCTGTCAGACACCCATGTGCAGGCCATCAACTATAGCCAGGATAGAGATGCATGTCCTAGAAACTGTGCATGGGTAGAATACGCTACCTTCGGTTTGAATGCTGGGGTAGGTTGGGGTATCTATGAACGGCTCGAGAAAGGCTCTGTGTTCCTGCTGTTATAGGTTGGGGTATCAATGGCTTGAGGAAGGCTCCCTGTTCCTTCTGCTGGCCCTCAGACAGTCACTTATGTCTCCCTCACATCAGCGTGCTGCAGGGAGAAAGGCAGAAGCTGTCCTACAGCAAGTTTCCTTGCTGTGTGGGTCAGGACTAAGAGCTGGGAAGACACGCAAGCTGGTTTGTACCTCTTGTTTCAATGAACCTGTTTCCTTTGGAGCTATTGACCAAGTCCTTGTGAACTACAGTCAGAAAAAAGAAGTATCATGGGGAAGGCCATAAAAGCATCTACCTCGTATCCTTATCTCCCGATTAGTCGAAAATAACCTCCACCAGATGGGTAAAGAGGCAAACTTGCTTCAGCCTCCGATGAACGTGGACTGAGCTTGGATCTAAACCTGAATGCTTGAACAGAGCCACCAATAAGCTACATCTCGTCACCCCAGGTGTGGGCTTTTCCAGGCTGGATGGAGGCAGAGGCTCCAGCGAGGTGTGTGAGACATCCCCGCTTGCATTTATTCTGTCAAAAAGGTTTCAGCTGTTAGAGTATCTGTCCCACCGGAGCTGAACAGCAGTGGGGAGAAGGACAGTCTACATGTGAACAGAAAAGACCTCTCACACATGGACTGTGCTCCAGCTTTCTCACATGGAGCATCAAGGAAGAACTAAATAGTAATATTATCGGCACGGAAGTGAGATCACTAGTAGACATAATGTAACATGGTGTAAATATTTGCCGGGCCTCATATTCCTCATGCGTCTGGAATGCATGTAATAACTAGCTCTGTTATTCTCAAGAGGCAGCCCAGCTGGCTTTTGTCAGGGAAATGCAGTAACTGATGGGTGTGAAAAAATGCACGCCTACCCCTTGCTGCTCCTAGAACCATCCTAGGGCTCTGCCAGCGCCTCTGCCTGCCCTGGGGTGGCTGCACGCAGACTGATGGCAGCGGGTTACTGGAAGCAGCAACCTTCTTCAAGGACATTGGCCTCTTCAGGCTAATCTTGAAATATAGAAATAGCCCAGAGAGAGGGGCGAATTTTCCAGGAAGCTTCAGAGGAGCAGTGGGACGTTTCTATTGATTTCAGGAAAAAACAAAACAAAATAAAAAAAAAAACACTAAAAAAAATAAAACTGAAGTGCTGAGAAAAGTTGAGCTCTGGGATCTTTAACTGCTCATTGTAACGGAAACCCCTTCCTTTTGGGTTACCCCTGCCATGCTATTTCTTTTCTACAGTAAGCTTTGATATACAGAGGAAGGCAGGGGACCTTCAATCTCTTAATCTTCCAGGTTTGTTGATCATGTCACCTCTAAGCCCATTCCTGAGGGAAAGTTTACTCTGAGCAGAGCTAGAGACCAGGAGGATTAAGCCCCTGCCGCCTGTCACAGCGGGTCTGCGAGCCTCTCTCTGTCCCTGGGCTGCGCTTGACAGCATTCAGGCTGGGAATGAATGAATTTCATGCCAAATTCCACTTGGCTGATCAGGAACGGGACCACGGAAAAGAGGATAGGATGCACAGAGCGGCATTGCACAGGCCGCCAAAGCAACTCCAGGAACCGAGGATGGCATCAGGGCCAGCCATCTGCATCAGTCTGCCTCCATGCCTCTGAAATGCTGGAAGTACGAGGGGTGCTGATGCACAGAAAATTGCTGTACGCTTGAAGTGCTGGACTAGACTGTTGTGAAACACAGCTACCATCAGCAGGCGGCCAGGTTGCCAGCTTCCTCTTGTTTGCCCTGCGCTCCAGAGCTACTCAATACGCACGGGGGGCTTGCAGGCAAATATTTAAAAATGGGCCCTTGTGATTCTCAGATCTTGCAGTTTCTGTGGAGGAAACTCCAAAGAGCCTGATTTCCCCTTGTCCCTGGCAAGGGGTGTTGAAGTGCGCAGTGGCATCCGTGTACCCAGAATTGCCCTACCCCCCCCCTCCCCCACCGTAACAAGCGAGCAGCTTTTTCCACCAGCCCTGCTGCTGCCTTGAACTGGGGGTGGGAAGCATCTCTCTGGATGCAAAGCTAGCAAGGATTTGCAAGCTAGCAAGGATTTGCAGCTACAGGGGACACATAGCACCAGTGGGGGACAAAAACATTGCTGCTGGCCCGTTTGTGCTGGTTTGTGTTTGTCCGTGAGCGCGGTGAGGACCGTTTTGCCCAGCACAGTGCTAGGGCAGAGGTGGTGTTCAGGCCAGAGGGTCCTTTCAAGGACCGGAGGCAAGTGTGGTGGCACCTGAAATGTTCAGGGACTGCACAGGAGGGCATACAGCCTGCTTGTCCCCTGCCATACCACCTCCGGCATTTACCGATGAAATCCCCTGTAGCCCGCAGGCAGCACCCCTTGGCTCCCAGCAATTTCTTCCCTGCCTATTCTTGGGAAGGAGGATTTTAAGTTAGAGGGGTGAAGGCAAGCCACAGCTGCTGTGTGACAGCACGGCATGGCTGCTGCTTGCTCCACGCTTCCCAGGCATGAGAGCTGAGGGTGGTCATAGCAACCTTGGCTGAGTTTATAGCAACTATCTCACTCTGGGATCAGCGCTGTAGGAATTGGTGGAGCTCCTCAAAGAGATAGATATTATTCGGCATAGCAAGAGGCTTGGTATCTACCCCAGCATAGGAAAGCACAGGGTTGTCCCACGGTGAGCCTGGCTGAGACCCTGCCTGAGCCACGTGGGACGTGACAAATCTTTGCTGGGAGCTGTCACACTGTGGGATCCACGTGAACCAACAACGTCCCTGTCCCACAGGCCCCCAGGGGAGGTGGTGGCTGGTGATGGGTCCCCAGCTGTCCGATGCCCATGGCTGGAGGATATTCACCGCTTTCCTCCTCCATAGGGTCAGCTGTGACTGCAGCTGCAGGGCACCGGGAAGGGGGCAGTTGGAGAACTGCTGTCCACCTTGGTCATGAGTGAAAGCTGGTGAGAACAGGGAGGAAGCCAAATACGTGACACTTCCCAGCAATGAGGACAGCTAGTCAGCAAGGGCTTGGTACGCATGTGAACATATATATGGACTCATAGGAACCTTTATATGGCCTTATCGCATACTCGTGGTGAAACACACAGGTCTGATCCCTTCTCCTGAGCACACTGGCAAGTGCAGACAGGGCTTCCTCAGACAGCTTTCTACTGGCTTTAAGGATGATGATGGAAAGGAGATGGCAAGCAAGCCTTCTGCACCATTTCCCCTCCTCTCCATCCCCTCTTTCAACCCATCTTCCCCTTCTCCCTTCCCTGCTGCTCTCTGCAAGAGGGGCTTCTTCACATAGTGCGACTCCCTAGAGCTCCATGTCAGCCTTGTGATCATGGCATCTGCAGTGATCGAGGCACGATTGTGCAAATAACTGATGCAGGCATACATTAACAGTGGGAGGAGTTTGCGGTTGTACAGACACCGAAGGGCACTAGTGCAGGAGGCTGCCCCATGTTTTGGGAAAGAGTATGCTGCAAGCTGGCAAACGCTGCTGAAGCAGAGCAGCTATTTTTGTGTGGGCAGAAGGGCCGTGACATCTCGGAGTCTGGTCCTGCCCGGGGACGAGATGGGAAGCAGCAGCTCAAGACTTTCTGTTGTACAATGGAGCAAAACAAGCCCTGGGCTGGCAGCCCTGGACGCTGGTGCGGAGTGACCACTGTTGGTGCCCATGCCTCCTGCAACACAGCTCCCTCCAGCACCCTGCTGGGCTTGGGAATGGGGTAAAGTCCCCTGTGAGGACCTCCTGCAGCTCTCCAGGCTTCTCCTCTGACAATCCTGAGCAGGGCTGAGCCCAGCACTCCTGTGAGACTGTCAGGCATAAGCCCATGAGCTGCTTGCCCTGGGATGTACCTATGGGAGCTGCTTCAGGTCTTGCACTGGTGGGGAGCCAAGGTTGTTGCCACAACCCCACAGTCCACATGAAAAAGTGCCCAGGACCACGTGTGACAGCTCTACCAGCTGCGGTGGGAGCCTGCACCGGGCCATGCTCATGGGTCTGTCCAAGCCGGGGCTGTGCCAGAGGTGGGTTGTGGTCAGCAAGGCTTGAGCTCTGCTGCTCCGTGCCATGCTGCCTGTCACCTCCTCTGCCGGGGCTGCTCCGCCTGTGTGGCTTGGCAAGTGGTCCTCTCCTCCTCAGTCTCCCATTCGATAGCCCCTTATCCATCTGCGCATATAGCATCCCAAATCTGACCAGCTCACAAACCTGGCCCTGTTTTCAGCCCCCTCCTGCCTGCTCCCTGGCTCATACCAGGTGTCTCCTGGGGTCAGGGGCCTGTCTCAGTGCTCTGCTTGCCTCCCTGGGCAACTGGTCTCTCCCAAGTGCCAGCAGGGACTGCCTGGCTCGCTTATGCACTGGGGGATGCAGAGAGGAGCATCCTCCACTGGGACCCACTGCCTCCTCCCAAAGGCAAAACATGGGTCTCCTTTCCTCCTGCCACCTGGTCCTTCACCTTTGATGAGAAGTGCTCAGCCAAATGTTCATCACTACTGTGGTCGTGTGTTTCACTGGTCCACCTTGCTCTAGGTCTGCGGCTTACCCGCCTTGACCTCCTTCCTGCCGGCAGCTCTGCGGACATGCAACGTAGGCATAGGGTGTGAAGGAGGTGGGCTGTGCGGTAATGTTGTCCTTGCATTTTTTTTCCCCAAATAGCATGACTACGGTCATTATCATCCTGGCTGCAGTGATTGCCCTGATCATCGGGTTTGGTGTCTCAGGTATGTGGCTGCTCAGATTTCTTGCTGTTACCAGCAGGGCGATGAACTTCTGCCCTGCTTCTACCTCAGTGTCTCCATCCCATGCATGGGCTGAGGTGTGATCTTTTGTGGAAGTGCCACCTACAACCCTTTAACGAAGGCTCACTTTATAGATTTTTATGTACCAGATGGCTAAATTAAGGCTGCACAGGTGAATTCGGTTCTGGCCTTTCTCAACAAGGTATCGCTCCATGGCATTGAACCACAAGCTGTGCTCTCCTTGGAGACTGTAAGCTCTTGTCAGTTTTGAATAATGCAGAGGTTTACACACACTCACACACACGTGCTCAGAGTGGATTAGAAGACACCAGCACTTGGCACTCAGAGCTGAGTGAGGAAATCTGTCTTGGCTCTTAATTTCTGCGAAAACTTGTCAGCGGGCTGGCCCCAGGTTGCAGAGGTGGCTGTTGCACGTGTGAGCCCCGGTGCTGCAGGGCACCTCTGTTTTGCCCTGGAAATGAGCTCCTGAGCTATGCTTTCACAGCAGAAATTAAGGCCTTTTGTTTGGTTGGTTGGGTTTTTTGTCTTGTTTTGTTTTAGTTTTTTGGTGTGTTTGCAACTGGAATGTTCAACTCCACCTATTGCTCCATGGGAAGCCAGCTGAGGCAAGGGGTCGATAAGTGTAGTGCAGCCTGTGCCGCTGGAGATGTAGTACTGTGTTAGCAGAAATTTCCTTAGGGTTGGAGCTCTAAACCTACACATACAGAAAGTCCTGCATGTACTGCGCTCCTTCTCCCAGATAGGAGGAGACGATGGTATTTATTGTGAAGTCGGACAGCATCTGCCAGGATAGGGCACATTCCCCTGCTCCCTCAGAGACGACAAAAATGTATTGCTTTGGTGTTGCCCAAAACGCAGCCTCCTCAGGACATGCTGAGTGAAGATGAGTAGGGAAGGGCTGCATGGGAAAGCTCGCTGGTTAGGATTTGGCTTGAGAAGCAATCTGTGTCCCCAAGGAAGGGAAATGCTGACTTTTCTTAAATGAAAGAAAACGGTTTGGATTCCAGTAAAAGAGCAGCCTCTTATTTCTTTGCCAGCATTATGTCTTGCAGTCATGTTTATATCTCATAAAGGGAAGTCCTGACTAAGAAAAGACAAAAAAAATCATGCTCTTCTGGCAGCAGAGAGAAAAAAAATCCCTGATACATATTAGTAAGCAAGAAAACACCACACAAATTCTTCTCAAACAGATAAGAGGAGCTACTTTTTGAAGCACGCTGCCCGCTAAAGAAATGCTTCTGTGCTTTGTTTTGGTATATAAGCCATGGGAATTGACGTCTGCTAGCAGCACTGGTAGCTGCTACTGGTGTCCTTGCAACATGCCGGTGCCCGTTCAGCCTTGAGGTTCCTGCATGGCAGCCACGGGGTGGTCTGGCTTTTCTCCACGCTCACCACCTTGCCTTTCTCATGCCGCCTTGCTTTCCTCTTGCAGGAAAACGCTCCATCAGCGTGACGGCGCTGACAACTCCTGGGAACATCGGCCAGCGTGGCATCCTGGGCTGCACTTTTGAGCCCGACATCCGGATGGGCAGCATAGCGATCCGGTGGGCTAAGGCGGGAGTAGCCGGGCTGGTACACGAGTTTAAAGGTGGGAAGGACCACCTGCAAGAACAAGACGCGTTGTTTCAGGGCCGCACGGCGGTGTTCGTGGACCAGGTGATCGGTGGCAATGCTTCCTTGGAGCTGAGGGACGTGCAGCTCTCCGATGCCGGCACGTACCGGTGCTCCGTCACCACGGCCAGAGGGAGCGGGGTGGCAGTGCTGCAGTACAGGACGGGAGGTGAGGGGTACCAGGAAGAAAATCCTGCTGCAAAAAGCAGGCTAAAGCGGCTCGGTCAGACCTACCCGTAGTTACGCTGATGCTAGAGGCTGTGCGAGCGGCACCCGCTCCTCCAGCAGCCAACGTCAAGCCCTGTAGCCCCAAGTAGGACGGGTATTTTTGGCTTTTCCAGAGGCCTTACCCGCTCTTTCCGCATCCTTGTTCCAGAAAAGATGATTATTTTAATGATCTCAGTTGTCTTTTTTCTTCTATTTACCACATGCAGTCTACTTAAGTGACTACAAAGAGCCCCCGAGAATGGGAGTAGCTAATTGATCTTATAAAGATCCAGATTTTATACCTGTTAAAGATAAAAAGATAGCTTTTTCTCTTTAGCATTAAGATATACCTGCAGCCAGGAAAAGTGCTGCATCATAAAAATTGTAGCCTAGTTAGTATTTTTTTTCTGTTTTTCTAATGTATTCAGTTTTTAAAAATGACTATCAAAGCACCAAACTGCCCATGTCATAGTTACCTGAAATAGTACATATTTGCTAGAGTTAGTTAATTGTTCACCTTGTTATGAGTCAACCCCAAAACACGCACAGACAAATTTTTACTTGTGGGTGCTTAATTCTTCTGAACCCTGTGGGCTTGGCCATCGTGTTCACCACTGGCACAAAGCAATACGCTCCCAGTGAACTCAGCAGCATTTCATCCTTTTCTGTCACCTCTGGGTCTTTCTAACGAAACCGTGGTGCATTACACCAACTCTACGATACGGATAATGTGAGTCTGCACAGGTAGGTAGCATTAGTGTTTCTCTGCCTGGCTTTTGCTGGCTTCCCTGAAGGTCCAGCACATCCCAACAGCTCAAGTTGGGAGTGGAAAAACTGTCAGACCTCTCCAAGTCAAGGAAATACAGTTTTAGGATGGGTGACCACTTTTGCAGTGAGGTTGGATGTACTGGCAGCACGGGGAGGTTCCTCTGCGCTTCAGGCCAGTTGTGGCAGGACAGCAGTAAGCAGCAGAGCTCTTCAATGAGACAGACTGCTTTTCTGCAGGTCCAGTCTCCTCCTTTGGCCCAGCAGAGCCAAAGCACCAGGAGGTGGGCACCAGCTTCCGTGCAGAAGCTTGTGACAGATGTCTTGGAGACACTTCCCCATGTCACTCACAGGGAGCCCATCCTGGGACAGAAAGGCAATAGGAGAGTTGGCATTGCAGGAATATCTGGCCAGTGTCGTTTCACAGTCTCCCATTTCTTACTGAAGGCATGTTTGCTGCCCTGTTGCTATGTGAAGCACTTCCCCAAGCAGTGAAAAAAAAAAGGCTGCTGGGCTCACAAGCCCCTTATCTTGCAATGGTGAGGACAGAAGACCTGCTTGGGACTACAGTACGTAAACAGCAAGGCCAGAGGACTTTGGCTCGTGTCTGAGGCGTGCTTAAGTCCCATGGGGACTTGGTCTCCTTCCTTGAAACCTTGTGAATCTGCCTGCTTTTGTGTTGCTTGAGTTGATGTTTAATGTAATCCACAGAGAAAAGGCATTAGAGAACACATTAGGTTTTATTTCTGTTGAAATCGGTAAACTCTGCTCTCCTAAAAAGCTCATTTCTCTTCATATACATGCGTGTAGGAAATACGATGAATGTACAGAGACCAAGGCTAAGAAAGACTCATTTGAGGGGGTCTTGGCTTTAAAATACCCCTGAGTTTGCAATAGTCTTTAAATATCTCGTTTAATTCAGGGATGTTGGCATAAATCCTACAGCTCAGGCGACACCTTAGTCTGCCCTCAGCCTCAGCAGGTACAGATGCAGCTTCCCTTGCCTGCAGCCCCATTTAGCATCAGCGTCATATCACGAAGCCATAGGTGTTGGTCAGGCTCCCTTCTCAGTCAGCAGAGCGAGTAAGTCGTCTTCCCCTTCCCTCAGCCTCTAATAACAGCAATCATCTTTGGCATGCCTCTCCCTGCCCAGAACAGCAAGGGCCTCCTGTTCAGCCCCTAGCCTTCAGCAGAGGCAAGCGGAGCTGTGCCGGCTGCGGTTCCTGCCTGGGGAAGCCAGGCCATTCGGCAGACACGGGCAGTCTCACACCAGCCACGTCCTGAGCCCGGTCTCCCCCGGGAGCCCGCAAGTCCAGAAGCTCTTGGCAAAGGCTTAGTTTATGAGCCCAGGACCCAGCTGGTAACTGTTAAGCAAAGTCACTTAAAGACACTAAAGCTGTGCCAGGACCTCAGCAGATCATGTCAAACTAGACTGCCTTGTCCTAGGATTCTTCAGATCCCCTGCAGCCCAAGCTGTACAGACCTCCCTCTGAGCCTCTGTGTTTCATTTGACTACACCTGGTGCCACGATGCTAAGCAGCAAGTACACTAGAAATACCTGGGACCGACCAGCAGATGCAGTTGCGTGTTTCATGCCCAGTTCCTAGACATTTGCCTTTTTCTGACTCTCTCTGTTTTTCCCTCCCAAAGCCTTCAGCACACCCAGGGTCCATGTGGAGAACAGCAGCAGTGGGGACACGTTGCAGTGCGAAGCACCGCGCTGGTTCCCTCGACCCACCGTGCACTGGACAGCCTACAGCGATGCCGGGGGGTACCTACCTCACGTTGCCAACACCAGCTACGAGCTGAACGCTGAAAACATCACTCTGAAAGTGGTTTCCTTTCTGCACAACATTACTGCTAATGCCACCTACACCTGTGTGATTGAAAACAACATTGCCAAGGCTACAGGCAACATCAAAGTGACAGGTAGAGTTTACTACCACCCAGAAACCACAGGCGCAGGCGGGAAGAGACTCTCTGTGGGTCAGGGGTTTCCTGCAGCATTGCCTCCCCTGTGACACTGAGCGGTTTCAGTCAAGGAAGGTACTGAAATCCATGGTTAATCCAAGCCTCTCCCTCTGTCCCTGGGATGAAGGAAAGGGTCTGTGTTTGGTCCTGCTCTTTCAGATGGTAAGGATTGGTCCCTTGGCACAGGGACAGAACTGCCAGGGAATGGGAAGGAAGGAAGGCAGGCAGGAAGGATACACTTCAGAAGAATGTTTTCCTTTGAATGTTAACCAAAAGCAAACCAACCAGCCAAAAGTGCCAACTTTTGACACTTTCTTGAGCCAGTTCAGCTTCGACCCCTTTTGTGTACGAAACCAGCAGGCCCCTTTAGCTGCTACTAATGACAATGTCTCTGACTCCAGCCCACTTCCTTTATTTAAAAGGCCACCTTATTCACAGGAAAGCAAGCTTTCCAAAAAGCCTGGATATCTTCTGTTCTACATGAGAAGGGTCATAGTTCTTCTACAGCGAGGGCTGTGTAGTGGTGGGTGTCCAGCACAAGAAACAGGGTCTATCTTTATCAATATTCAGAAAAATGGGGAGGAATAAATATACACGCTCATTTTGCCTTCCTTGCTGCGTTCCCCATTCTGGTAGCCTCTCACTATTCTTCTGCTACAGCTTTCAGCATTACAAGAGGGACCAACTTGCAGCTGGTGAACATGAACGCAGAGTCAGTGTCCACCTCCCTTCCAGCCTGTCACTGGATGCTTCTGCTTCTCCTGTATCTGCTGTCGATATGAAGCCTCAACAAAACAATCAGAAACACTGCTGGACCTGGAGGTAAGCTTGGATAAGGAAACTCGTAAGCATATATGCTCAGTATACGTAGACCCTCTTGCTGAGCTTGGTTACAGCAGCAGATCTATCTCAAGCCTGCAAGAATGGGAGGCTGTGTCTTTCCCCGTGCCCATCCTTTCCCCACCCCCACGTTTAGGTGGGGCGCATGGCTTGTCCCTCCCCCAGGCTCCCTGATGGCTTCTTCCATCGCTTTCTGCAACCTTAGAGATTCTTCTCTTACACCATCAACTGCCATCTCTTACTTGTCCCCTCATTCTCTTTTCCTTCGCTCCTCAACCTCCTCTGACCCAAAAGATAGATGTCTTGCTTGCTGCTCCGTGCACGCTCTGAACCTTGGCTAAAGTTCATGGCTGCAAGGCAGTGTGGGCTTTTTCCTCTCCCTCCTGGTGAGGCTTGCTGCAGTACAAGCCTTGCTTGCACCCACTTTACTCAGACAACTCCACTGCACAGTGCAGCATCTGCAGGAAATAGTACCTACTAGAGACACCTTGAACAGGGCTAGAGGAAGCTGCCAGCCTGGGCAGTCCCACCTAGACCTGGAATAAGGAGGGCTGTAGATAGTCAAAGCACAGGACAACTGCCTTTAGTATTCATCAGCTTTGGCTTTGAGTGGCAGGCTCTACAGGTAAACTGGTGATGAGGTGGAGAGCTACAGAAAACCAGCTAAAAAGGAACATCTCTGTCTTTCCACGCAGAACAGTTACTACAGCTACCCTGACGGCGTTTCATGCTTTCCTCCCTCTTGGGCTGAGAACTTTAAGAGCTCCTCCCAGTTCCAGAGCCCGCAGCAGCACAAACATGAGGCCAGCTGATTTCTCTCTTGTTTCTTACCCACAGCAACAACAGGATACTTTGGCTTCAGAAAGAGAGTGGGGAAAGCAATAAGGAGAGTTGCGTAAATAAAGGAAAAACTCTTGATCACAGGAACAAGATGTGTTCTCTTGTCTGAAGTAACCCAGTGACCAGACCTCTTATCATGGGCAGAAGCTCAGAGACAAACAGGAAAAGGGTTTCCTGCAGTACACCCGAGAAGTGGTCCTTCAAACTCAGAGTACTAAAAGCAAGCAAATCTTAATTCCCCCCAAACGGATTTGATTTGTCTGTCCCATGTCTTGTGATTCTCTGAATGTACTAATAAAACTGTAAATGAGAGAGCCAGTTAATCTATTCAGTCTTCTCAGAAAAAGATGTGAATGGCAAAACACTGATGGATTAGAAAATAGCCAACAGGCTTGGAATAAGCGTTGGATCTCCAACCTGGCAAAAGTAAACAGCCTATATGAGGACTGATAATTCCATTTGTAATGTGAAATAAAAGAGCAACAGGAGAGTAGTAAGTGTGGCAGCAGAGAGAAGAATAACATACATAATGAGGAGAAGAGGGAGACTAGTAAGATACTATTGGAAAGTTCAAATTCAGAAGTAAAAACAGTTATTAAACTTAGTTACAACTACAAAGACAATTTTGCCTTTTTTGTTTTTAAATAAGTCTCTCTTATCTGGCACTTCCTATCTATTTCTGTAGCACTGTCTGTTACTACGTTATTGATATTACAGGACTACTTTCAGTTGCACTTTTAAATCAGATTTGGATCTCTTAATTTACATCACTTACAGTCAACATTTTCCTCAGGCTGAGAGGGTTTTTTTTTTGTTTGCTTTTTTTTGGTTTTGTTTTCTTTTCTTTGGGGAGGGTGGGGGGCAAGCTTCAGCAAAATTGTTACCATTTCACAGAAAGCACCTACAGAAAAAAAACCCCTGTCACAGCAAAACGTGTGTAGACCTTTGCTTTAGGCTGTTTTGGCAACCTTCTTAAGGAAGGAGTCTCAGAACTTTGCTGAATGGTGGCATCTGTCAGGTCTTCTGCCACTCATGCTTTGGCCTTAGAAGCGGCCAGCAGGCCTTGAGAAGGAAAATACCTTTACACATGCTCAATAAATCCACCACCTGAAGTTTAACATAAGGCTCAAACTAAGGGTGAAAGGGGAAGGCAGGGGGAAACACTGAACAAACAAAACCCAAAACAAGAGTAGCAGTTCAAATATGCTGTCTGCACACAGAATAAGAGATGGAACTGCGTGTGGAATTTACTAAGCTGCAGCACAAGATGAAGGATCTGGATATTATTTTGCCAAAAGCAAGTACAGAACACTTGGTCATCACTGCAAGCAGATGGAAGAGGAATCTCTTCAAATGGAGATCTCCCATGTGTTGTATTGGTTATTTTGCCGTGCCACCATGGATACTGGCACGTGGCATTGCAGTCCTCCCCTTCCCAATCAGGAACAGATGGGCAAGCCTGTAGCATGTTGTGAATCTGTACCACAGTTCACTGCCTTCCTCTTGCTACTGGCCCCACATAATGTTCGGGCCACTCTTTAAGCTGCAAAACAATGCGCGTATAGTCCTGTGATTTAGTACCATGATTTAGTTTCCAAACAGTAACTTATTCACTTCCCTTCTCTTCTTGGAGGAAGGAAATGCTTTAAAAACATAATTTCAATTGGGTTATGAAGCCTATCCCTTGTGGCGACCGTACAGTTTCGCAAAATGATCTGCAAAATGCCTGGCTCTGGCTCATAAACCAAGTGTCTACGTTTTGCGTTATTCCCCATATAGCAAGTAAACCCTAATACTAAAATAGATATGGTATTATTTAAACTGTATTTTAATAGCTTTATTTAGTAGATACTATCACATAAAATACACACCTGTGTATGTCCTAGGCCCAAAGCAACCGTTATCATGTAGGAAGTATTGAACATCTCCTTCCAAAACATAGCCCAGTATCGCTGGTGGCAGTGGTCCAGAACGACCATTCAGGAATTCCACAAGTCACAACAGCTTCTTGATTGCACCCTTCAGCCTCTGCTCACAGGCCTGTGCTCCCACTGGAAAGGGGATTAAAAAAGCTCCCAATTCCAGTGGGTACTTCCATAACTCCTCTCCCATTGGGACAGAGGTTAAGCAGTGGCTCCCACTTGGCAGTGACTAGACGTCCTCCTAATCCTCTCGCTGTTCAGATAGCTTAAGGCATCTTGTTCCACTTCCTCCACATTCAGGCACAGCAGGCTCAGCCGAGGTCCCACTTGTGACACAAACTCCACTTCACCGCACCGAAAGTTTCTCAGCTGCAGTGGAGCTGAAGGGGAGAGATACAACCTGTAACAACTCAGTGCAGGGCTCCTACTCTGTCCTAGCAGACAGCTGTAGAAGTTTCTGGGGGAGGGAAGGCCTTGCAGCAGCTGCTTGGCAACTGCTAAACCTCAAAAGACGGCATGATTAATGCATCCAGGATGTAAGCAGATGAACACATTTGGCCAGCATCCCTCCAACTCGGAGGGAACAGACATTCTACACAGTGAAACGCTGCGAACTATGTGCTGCTCACATAGCTGATGAAGTGAGCTTCGTGTCTTCTACCACTATCAGCAGCCTGGCCTTACAGAAAGTGTTACATGAGAGCCAAAAGATAACATCTCCGCAGCAGAGCACCCTCTGGTGAGCTTAGCAACTCAACCCCTGCAGCAGCTGGACTCATACTCAAGCGCTAGTGTTAGCGCAAGCAGCTAAGAAGAATGTCCCCGTAACAGAGCAGCTGCAGAGCTATGGCAGCATGAGCTCAGACATCAGCACCTACGGATTCAAAACTCTTCAGCGCTTTAAATTCTGGGGCCACGGTGAGGATTTCCAGGCCTAGTCTTGACTCTACCTGCTGTCCTGTCTAAAGTGAAAACCCACTTGATTTGAGAGGTCTGCACAGTAAGTCTGGCTGGCCAGAATCCCATTCGCATCCAAGGACTGGGAACCTTGCTCTAAAACAGCTCTATGCTTCTCTGTAAGTAGAAAATATGTAATGTTGTAGATAGTGACTTCTATAATATTTCTATATTTTTATAACACCTTAGCTCTATACTACAGAATTCACAATTCCATGGAAATCCTCCAAAGAGCCTGCTTTGGGGGCAGCTCTCCTCCCCCAGCCTGGCGGGATGACTCCTCCCTTCCTTCCCACGCCAAATATTACAAAAGCCAACGGTGCTGGCTTACCAGGCTGCAGGATCTTGGAGGGCTTCCTGTTTAGGCTGACATCCAGCAGGATAGGGCGACAGATGAGAGAACTCCTGCACAGGCTCCTTAGGTAGCAAGCAACGAGATCCTCAGGTTCCTCTACACACTGACAAAGGAAAGGGTATGTTGCCAGTGAACGTGCAAAGGGAGGCAGGGAGCCCCTGGAACACCCACAGCAAAGGGAAATCCAGTCCAGCTGAGGCTCAAGCCCAGCACGCCGCAATCGCTACCAGAATAACCCACTCACCCCTGTGCCAGTAGCTTCCCCATGCTCAATGGACACTCTGCCCCTGCTCAGCACACAGTTCTGCAGAGCTTCCCACTCGAGAAGGCTCAGGCCCAGCACTGCTGGCACGTGCTGGTTCCTGCACAGCACCAAAGCTTCACCCGTTCCGTCCTCCACCAGCACCCTATGGAAAGAGCAGGCAGACTAAGATGCAGAGGGAGGTCAGGACAATGCCCGGCTCCCTCACAAGGGTCATGTCCCAGACAACGGATCTCAGTAAAGAGAGAGGGAGGTTTGTTCACATCTGGGAAGACACGACAACCCTAACTTCTGTCTTTGCTATTCTGTCCACATCCCACCCGTGATCTGATTTCCCCCTCCCCTCTGTGGTGTAATTTGTTCCCTCCTACACACCTCTTCCCATACCCAATCTCTACAGTGCTTACCGTGCACTGGCTTGCCTCACTCCTGTGTGTGATGGACATGGCGGACTGTGTCGGGTGCACCTCCCCTGAAGGAAGAGTAAAGCTACAGCTATGTATGGGTGGGTATAAGAGAGAAAAGGGGAAGGGCCACTGCTTCTTTTAACCCTCCCCTAATTAAGTACGCAAAGGATTAAAGAACTTGACTGCATTTCCAGTGTGTGTCTTGGGAAAAGTTTGTACGGGGAGAAAAATCACCTGCTGCAAGGTGCTGAACCCCAACAGCAGTGAACATGGGAAAAGCAGAACATTAACAGAGTAGGATTCTCCCCTTCAATGTCCTCGCTTCTCCCCCAGCCCTAGCTGCCAGCCTGCCTGGTATCAGATACATACTTCTAATGGGTTGTCACTTTGGTCCCTTTCTAATATGCAAGTCCTTTTCAGACACTGAAAAAAGAGGTTTTGGAATTGCGATAGGAACTCTTATTTCTTCTACATGGTAGGACATGTCAGAGTAGGAAATCTGCAAGGCTCCTCACAAATTATCTCTGTGGAAGCTTGAATACCTCTTTGAAGATGCTGCTGCAAAGTGAGCAAACCCATTGCAGGGACAGAATCAGTACGCAGGACAAGTGGCATAAAATCCGTGCCTGGGGCAGGTTTTGCAGGTGAGGTTGCAAGCTGGATAGAAACACTAGTGACGGGGATGAGGTTTCTTCTGCAGGACTAGAAGAAATGGGAATGTGAGAAGCTTGGAACACAGAAACCTTTCTTGGGACACTGTAAGGTGGGAACAGACCCTGGACTCACCTGGAAGGTAAAGGTAGGCGAAAAGCTGGCAGAGATACGATGCTCACGCAGCTGGAGGCAATGTATGTGCAGTAAACATTATGGAACCTGCAATATGAAAGAGTAGATGTCAGAAAGAGCTTGTAGAAACCAAACTGCTCAGTCTTTTGGGGATGGCTGGGCTGACCTTCATGTGTAACGCAGTAGGAAAATAACCTGCAGTAAGGGATTGGGTGACATGAGGGTATGGACAAGGGATGAGGAAAGTCCACACGAGGAGAGATTAAGAGCTGGTTTCAAAGACAGTAAGAGAGGTCAGAGCTGTGGCCTAGATCAGGGCTCTAAAGACAGGGGTACCTCGAGATTTTACGTTCCAAGTTCTGGAACAGGATCTTGGCTCCAGGTAGCAAACCCCAGAGATGCTGCAGATAGGTGGAAGCAATGTAAACGTCCATCACAACAGGGGAGCCTGGAGCAACCGAGACGCTGAGCTTCACGCTGTGGCCACTGGCTAGCAGGCAACCTGAGGAGGCACAGAACCACACACACCACGAGCTCACTCGCACGCAGGTAGCATAGTCTGTCACTGAGCTGGACCTGCTAGAGGTGTTTTCCCTCCCATGACAATGAGGCTATCACTGTTCCACCTCACAGATTTTCCAGGTACAGTATTCCCATTCCCATCCCCAACACACATGCAGTGTACAGTTTCCCAAGTGTACAGTTTCCCAGCCATCTGACAGGCAATGGGATGCAACATTCTGGTCTACTTCCACTATTCTCAGATACAGGAGCACAGTTAGCCAAGTGCACCGTCTCTCTGAAACAGAAGGAAGCAAGAATCAACCTGTTGTTAACTTACAGGCTGTCAAAATCTTACCTTTCTGCTTTTGATGGCTGACAGTCACAGATGGCTTCTCATTCTTGGGAGAGGCACACAAGGTCCTCTCCACTATTTCACCAGAAAAAGAAACAAGGGAACCTGTGAAACTGAGAGCAGACCAGGATTTCTGTCCAGCTTGAAGACAAAGGGAGCAGAAGAAGGCCTGACTTCAAGATTGCCACAAAGGACAGGGTGGAGTGCTGTTGCTTGAGCCCGGTTTCAGGGGAACCTGCCCTTGAGCACCTGAGCTACTGGATTGAGGGCAGCTTGCTGCAGCCTACCCCACCCAGGGACAAGAGGCCCCTTTAACTCACTTTCTGCTTCTTCAGGCTCAGCAGTGAAGAAGGGAGAGGCATTACAGCCTTCCTATCTGCTTAACTCCAAATTGTTTTTCTGAATTAGATGAGGAAGTCAAGCAAAAACCCTGTTTACCTTAAGGCACTGGTGAAGATTTCAGTGTGCATGTGTATCTCCCCAGATTAAACATGCTTTGAACAGAAAAGCTTCTAACCCTAGTATTTGTTTGAGCAAGTTACACTAAAACAATCAAAAAACAACAAAACCATCACACATTCAGCCTCATTTCCCTGCTGCGCCTGTTTCTACTTCTGATAGGAATTCAGCAGAGACCTTTGGGACCCAGTCCACACCAGTAGCAGCTCAAACTTTTTCTGGATACCATTTTGCAGTCTTGTCACCTGTAATCCCTTTAGCTTTGAGAAACAGGATGAGGGCAGTCTGGACTACTTGAACACAGAAGATTTCCAAACCATATTCCTAGGGAGGATAATTCATTGCTGTTTAATGTAGTACTATCTCCAATAATGAACACAGACCCATTCCCTAAGACATGGTCACATGTCATTTGGGGCAGACCAACATACCTGTTGCTAAGTACTTCTGGAATGGAGGAAATTCTCTGGTCCATGCCCGTCAGCACCGACATGGCTGCCAGCTAGAATTGGGGGAGACAGCCTCAGGTGGATTGCAGTTTATAGCTATCCCCAGCCAGAGCAGTAAAGGCAAGCTCTGCATGCTTAGAGCTGTGTCAGGCAACTGATGCTTCCTTCCCAGATTAATTCTGAGGCAGGAAAACGTGAAGCCCAGCAGCAGCCTCTGATGGCGCTTAGAGCAGAACAGTCTCATCAACAAGACATTCTGTATCAATAATTTTCTGAACTAGTTCTGGAAAGATCTCTAAGTTGCCTGTGAAAGCCCAGAGCAATAAGGCACTGCATACCTGGCGCTCAGTCAGACAGGAGAGCCATGCCTCATGCTGTAAGTGCCAGGTATCTTCGACAGGCAGGCACAGGGGGCAGGATGACCTGCTCAGGAACTTTGCTGGCACAGGTGGAAAACAGAGCTTGTCAAACACTTCCAAGTCCTGAGAGAAGAGCGATAAGGCAAGAAAGAAGACTATTAAAGGAAGGAGATGAAAGCTATATAGGAAAAAAGGGCCACTGAAGAACAACGGTTTAGAGAAAAGAAAAAAAAATCCACTGAACTCAGAGCACTGAGAATTTTAACCAAACACAGAACCAAAGCAGTTCCTTGGCAAGACAGATGGGAATTCCAAGCCTCAAAAAGAGCTTAGTCACCCTCTGACTCCTCAACTCCCACATGCAGTTCAGCAAAAGTCTCCAAGAGGAAACAGCAAGACAATCTCTCTCTTACCGAACAGTGGGGCACAATGAAGCGATACAGCCCATCCAGGTGCAGAAATGGAAACCATCGTAGAGACTTCCCCATAAAGAGCAGTAGTGCCTGGAGGGGGAGAGGAGGAGACAGAAAGAAAAGGTGATGAGAAGAGTTAGGAAAGAGATAGGAAATGAAAAATACAGCAAGAATAAAGCAAACCCAGCAGAGAATGTCTTGATTGAGAAGTAAGGTTAGCACCATCAAGGGTAAGAGAAGGTGGATTCATTTACAGGAAGGTGAGAGAGAGGAGATGGAACTCCCTTGGGGTGGCACAGGGAAGTTGCCTGCATAAACGTACATCAGTACCCAACACAAAAATCTCTTTCCCACTGATTAGGAATCTAGATACTTAATTATCACACAGGCTCCCTGAGGAGCCAGCTCCCAGCCTTATCAAACCACACCCCAAGCCGCCTCCTGCCTCACTTCTTGCTGTGTCATGCCCTCTTCTCCATCACAGCCACTCTCCTCCAGCTCCAGTAGATTCCCAGTTTCTCTGGGGTGGCTCCAGAGCTGAGGTCTGCCCAGCCACAGCACTGTGGCTTGGAAACTGCGCTGCAGCTCCCGTCCATCTCCAACTTTTTCTCCGGGTAGTTGGTAATTGCGTAACATAAGACCCTCTTTCTGGGTAACCAAGAATAGGCAAGATACACAGCTGGTTCTTCTAGTGCTGCTCTGGCCCTCCTGACAGTTCTCATCTCTGTGAGTGTCTGGCTTGGGATCCTCCAATTTCAGCATTTTTGCCTCTGGGGCTTCCAGCTCAGATGTTAAGCTGCCATCATCCTTCTTCTTCAAAGAGGAGCTGTTTCCACTCCTAAGGCTTTTCTGGATTTGTCCTTCAGCAGCATGGAGAACCTGAACATCCTCAAAGTAGAACTGCACATAGACACTGAAACGACAAATGGCAGCAGTGAAACTCCCTGTTCCTGACAGGTGGCTGTCAGAAACAAGCCGTTATCTGGGAAAAAGCACTTCTGGTGAGTGCCCTGCAGGTATTCAGCAGGAGCAGCGGGAAGGGTGAAGTAGAGGGCAGCTACCAGGCTGGGTGTATTCTGGACAAAATGGAGATGGTGGGTTTGTTGCTGGTAAAGATCTCCTTTCCTGCAAATAGCAAAGGACAGTTGCTTTGGCACTGAAATACTATGCTGATAAGCAGCTTTACCATAGTCCAAAATAGTTGTGGAACTGGAGAGTAACGATTTTACTTGTGTACTGAATAAAGGGACTCACCTGTTTTTTTTCTCCCTCACATGCTCCAGATTTTCCAGGTACTCCCAGGAGGGAAAATCAGTCTGAAGGAATCTCTCCACTATGAGCTGGTAGTTTTCCACCTGCAAGAGCGATCCTGCAAACACATTGGAGAAAGGAGCTGAGCTAATAAAAACAGAACATAAAACCAGTGAACTCAATGTCCTCATTTTAAAGTCACAAGGCCAGGCAGTGACAGTTCAGCATCTCCATACCAAGACTCCTCTTCCTTGTTTTGGAGCTGGATGGCAGAACAGCAAAAGCTCAGCACTCTCAAATTTATTTTAGTGGGACATACCTAGGAGAGCTGTATTGGCAAAGAGGCTACCATCCTTACGGGATATCACACAGGGAAGCGTGCCGCTCTTTTCCTGCAGCTGGAGGGAACTGCTCCTGGAGGAGACTCTCAGCACACCCAGTAGTATCTGAAACAGAAAGGAAGCTGCAAAGAGCATCAAACACTTCCCGCCTTTGAAGACCACAAATCAAAGCGTGTGTAGCAGCAGCCCAGATTTAGCCTGTGTTCAACATACCACAGGTGAGAAAAGCACTGTCATTCCCTAAAAGGAGGAACAGGCATTCATCGGACAGGGTGCTGGAAAGTGTGGGGAGAACTGGGAACTCTCAAGGCACAGACAGTAAAGGGAACAAGGCACTTACCAGTCGAGGCTGGAAACTTCCTGCTGAGAGTGTGCAGTAGGACCAGGCCAGTCTGCGATTCAGCTCCTGGGTGCCCATGTGCTGTGCCTCCAAGAGGGAGAGCAGCTGTGATGGACTGAAGCCTTCCCAGCTCTTCTGTTCTGCCACACGGCAAACTGCAGACAGAGATGGGGCCTGGTATGGGGGGTTCAGGGTCATACACTAAGAAAAAAGAAAGAAAGAATGAACCAGCTGAGTTTCTTCCCATCAGACAAACAGGAAACAGCCCACAGAGCATTTACTCACCTTCTGCAGGGGACACTGGTGTACTTTTGCTAGAATTTCATTATAAATATCTCTTGCTTCCTCTCTCTCTGGCACCACAGCTTGCAGAAGAGGGACAAGGAACTTCTCAGCAGCTCTAGGGTTTTGGTGCCTAGAGCTAAGCAACAGTCGATGACGCCCAAAGAAACAAGAAAACCTGAAAAAAATTATGACAGAAGCATTAGCAGTCCTCACTTTTTAGTGAGTTTTGCATGCAACTCAGGGATTCTTTCTGCTTGTTATGAGTGAATGTGCTGTGTAGGACAAGAACTAAGGAGAGCACAAAAAGAACATGAAGTGATTAAAAAAAAGGAACATTTAAGGGCGATGCAGATTTATGCCAGGCAAGCAGACAAGGAACAGGAAAATACACAGAAATGGACAGACTGGGAAACTCTTGAAACTCAAGTGGACAAAAAACCCAAACCACCTGAAAATAATCTCCCTCTAAGCCACACAAATGGATCTCCATGCATTTTGGCAAAGCTTGATATGATTACTCATGTTAGGTATACTTGGCTTTGTTTTACAGGATGCAAAAAATTACAAGACAGAAGCAACCACAGACTGCTCTTGTTCCAGTATTTTCCTCACGTTGCATTCCTTTCAGAAGTTTAGCTCACTGCTTTTGAACGCCTGGAAGTGATCACACTGCCAGTCAAAATGTAACTTAAAACCAGAAAATGAACTCAAATAAAAAGAGATAGCAACTAACTCACTAGAGCAATTTTCAAGCAGTAGCAGGACATAGTAATCACATTTAAAGAAAGTGAAAAAGCTGATAAAAACTGAAACTTATAACAAGCATCATTCCTGGGGCAAAACTGAAGCTGTTTTATTGGAAAGCATGGTAAAAATTCCACAGTGCCAGTAAAGCACAGGAAAACTGAGAAACTGCTACTTGACTGCCCCAGATTAAATATATATATTTTAGTTTTTAAAGTCCGAGTCAGCAGCTACAGTGATCAACCATAACTATTCCAGAACAAACACAAATATTTTCACTACCAGAACCCAGAAGTAAACCAGAAACTGGCCCACAGCTGCCATGTGAATGGAGTGCAGCCATCAGGGAGAGCAGGAAGCCATCTGGAAGACCCAGAGATAAGCATGTGTGGGAAAATCTGCTAAGACAGAGGCTCTCAAACGAATGCTTACGCTACTGGCAATACTCAGAATATCTCAAAGTGATATGCTGAGCAGCTGCTGCTGCTCCTGTGAACAGCCAGGACACAAGAGCCTTTTTATCAGTTGTGAGCTGGTTGTAGCAGCCATTTCCAGCTCCAGCCTCAGTGCCCACCTTGACTTGCCAAGCAAACCATGTTGGCAGGCAGACATCCCTACAGTGCTTCCACATTTCAGGAGAAAAACTTCATAGGCAGGAGTATGTGAGCACATGCTCTGGAGTGCTGCAGCTTCCCAAGAGCAGTGGGCTTACTGCACACGCACTTGAAAAATGTACAGAATTTTCTCATAAGAAAAACTGCAAGGTACAAGCAACTGGACATGATGTGAAATCTAGATGAATGGCTTACTTAGGCCAGTAAATCAGAAGCGTTTGCTGCTGCTCTTAGTATCGAAGCACAGTAATTTTGTGAACCCTTGGTCTAGAAGGCACCCAGGTAGCCTACAAAGCACATTTATGCCTAGCCTGACTTCAGAAGAACTGTCCTCACCTCTCCTCAAACGTCTCCAGGAGGCTCACCAGCCAGAGGTAGAGCGGCATATCAAGATTGTAGCGGAAGAGCAGCTGCAAGTAGAGATTTCCCGAAGGGGCCGGTGGCTGGTAGGGGGTGCTGAGCCTTGAAAAACTCTTCAGCACAAGAGTGCTGCTCAGGCAAGCACCAAGTACAATGAAAGGGAAGGACACCAGAGGCTTCTGCAGGAGGTGGACATCGATGAGCTGAGATACACAGATGTACAACTTAAGAGATAGCTAGTTTGCCACCAGTCCCCAAACCCATCACCCCACCCTAAATTCTTTGTCACTCTACTGGATTGTCTATAAACCCCATGGGCCTGAGAAACCAGGGAGGAATCAGATAACAGTCAGTTTGACTCTCATGACCAAGCCTAGACAGTAAGATCCCCAATTTTGTTCTAGATACTTGCTGAAACAATTCCAATGTTTCTGTAGTCTTCTGTTGACCCACACACTTCTGAGCCGTCCCCAGGGCCCGAGTCTTTTCCAACGAATGCTTTACGACTCATGAGTCTCAGCTTACCTCTACACGTGCTCCTGGTCGGAGTCCACGTGCAGAGTTCAACAACTGCTGGTAAGCAAGGCACAAGCAGACTTTGTTATCCAGTAAAAAGAGACCAGCTTGGACATTGAGGATTTTGGTGACAGTTCCCTAAATAGAAAGCAAACAGAAAGTTACAGGAGTGTAGAGAGTCCCAGAACATAAAAGACTCATACGCCTGAGCAATAAGGAAATAAATTCATGATGAAAATAAGACCTTGCAGGCCAGGAGCTGAAACCCTAGGGCAGGAGTGGGTGAAGATTAACCCTATGAATCCTTACCACGTATGAGATGATTTTGGACTCTTTGGTTGATCTTGGCCTCTCCTCTTCAACTCCCAGCTCCATGGAGTCACTGAGCTGCTCAGCAGTCTCAAGGGAAGAAGATTCAGTGGATTCTCCTTGCAAAGCACTGTCCAGTGGCTGCTCCCTCACCTTCTCTGCACAGTAGGGCAGAAGGCAGGAAGAAACACCAGTGACAAACATCCTGTGTCCAGATTTCTTCAGGCTGGACACACTCAGGCCTGTTACAGTGTAACTGTGACCCAACTGGAGTATATGATGCCATGCCAGCTGGTTGGGCTTCTAGACCAGAGAAACCAAAAGTGACATCAGCATCTCCTGCACTGGAAAAAATTCTTCCCAAACCCAGTAACCCCACCCAAAAAACCTTCTCCTTTGAGAGGACTGCCTCACGCTCTTAGCAAAAGGGTGATATCTGCAAGATGTTCAGGGACACTGCAACTGCATGAGGGAGGAGGGCTGTATTTCTGCAGGGCATAGGACTAGACTTCTTACATACAAGGACTATTGTAGGGTGCATGGAATTAAAAAAAAAAAAAAAAAAAAAAAAAGAGAGAATCACTAGTGAAAGAAAGAGTAAATCAACCCAGGAAGTCAAGGGCAAGCTTCAAAGAATTAATCAACTAGCACATACGCAGATACGGATGGTGACTTTGTGAGCAAAATTCCAAGGACTTACCTGCACCAGCACAGGGACCCAAACAGCTGAGGTGAAGCACTTCAGAAACAGAAAGAAGAATGTCTTGTGGTGAACACAAAGGAGAGGCCCAAGTCTGGCCAATTCACCTGCCACAGTGAGCTTTGATCTTTTCTTACATGGAATCCTAGAGGGCAACAGAGGAGGCAAAGGAAATCAGAGATGACAGAAGAACTCGAAAGTATCTCAAAAGCAAAACAAACAAATACGCAGCATGCACTTTCTGGAAATAAAGGATCCAACAAGGTAATATGGACCATCTCTCAGAGAGGTTTTCAAGACAATATTTGGCTCCAAAATTCTTAATTTAATTTTTATATACTAAATCCCTTTGACATTTAAAAAAACCTTGATATTTGAAGACAGCAGGGTCATGTTGAACAAATTCACATGTTCCATGACAACAGCCAGATTATAAAAAGCTTTACCACAAATAAGAAGCTAATTATAGGCCAAAAGGAAAAAAAAAAAAAGCGACAAGCAGTTCTTCAGCAGAAACCAGAACTCAGCTTTGTAGATCCATGGAATGTGACACTGTGGAAGCTCCAAGCCTATAAACAAAGGAGGCCTTAAAGCAACAACAGAGTCTGCCTAACAAACTTGGCACAGGATGAAAGAGCAGCAAAACTGAAAGCAGAGGAGAGGAGAGAGGTGACATTTCTTTAGTCATTTCTGTTTGTCATTCAAACTTTCATTTCAAAAGGTGAAAAAAAAGAAATTAATTTCAAACAAACGTTTGGAATTTCATTTGTCATTTTCATTTCAACTCCTATGGGACTTGAATATAACCAACCATCCCACTTACTCTAAACAAACATTCTTGATTCTAAAACAATTATCTAACTTTATGACTTTTAAAAAAGAAATACCAGGACATCTACACACACCAGTACCAGCACTTTATTGGTAACATTTTTAAAGAAGGAACATGGAAAATTGGTCAGATACCAGGGAATAGCAGAGGAGCTTTATGTTAAAAGCCTGAGAGTGTACACTGAAACATGCAAATAGTTTTCTTGTTTAGAGAGGTCTGTTGAGCTAAATCAAACACTTGAGCTTAAAGTAAGTTTCTCACAAGCAGATAAACCCAATTAAAACAAAACTAAAAAGAAACTAAAGCAGCCTAACTAGCGACACTTTATTGTTATTATATTACACCAAGAATTCTGTACTCAAGAATCTAGCACAACCTGAAATTATCAACTTCAGTAAGATTTGCAATTCCATTGGCTACATTTTCACATACTGTAAGCGTTATTTCCACTAAAGACAACTGGCGCCTTTATCTCAGCAATCTGATAAGAACTTGACTGGTAGTGTACATTAATTTCACATTAGAATCTAGAATTACTTTCAATAATACTTTTGGTTCACTGTAGGTTCAAAAAAAAAAAGGTGCACTAATCCAAAGAGTGAATTTTAGCCTCAGTGACAGTTGAATTATCACTTTGTTCTCATGTCCCTTCTGTAGTATCAAGATACATCTGGAAATAACTAAAATTTGTCTTACTTTGTCAAAATACAGAACAAAAACTTCCAGTAAAGTCCTGGAAAACAGCTTATTACTGAAAAGTGTCTTCATTGTATAACTTTTACTTCCACCACTCACTGTTTTGCTTCCACCTGTGGCAGAAACAGAATTTGGCTCTTCCTAAGTCAAGTGCTCTTCATAGTACCTGCCAAACCAGAGCAACAGTGCTATGATGGAGTTGAGCATGCTAGATGTTTACCTGGAGGTAAGCAGTGGCTCGGCTGATACTGGGTAGGTGACTGGAATGCTGTCAGGTACTTCCTTTGGGAGATTTACTGGCACTGGATCCACCAGGATTTCCACATACCCTGTTGCACTCTGGTCTGTCTGTGGTATATATGACCAGCTTGGGAAGAGGAACAGTGACTCCAGCCACTTAAGTTCAAAATACAGGAGCTAAGACAAAAGATAACGAGATAAAGGCTTGAGATGAGTTACAGTATATTTTCTCAGAATTACTTACAATGTTAATTACTAATTTGCCCTTGCACGCACATCACAAACTCTTGCTCTACTGCTGGGCTTCATTACTAAATGGGAGCAGTGTTTTCTGCCCACTCTCTCATCTTGCATGAAGAACTTCTGTCCTTCCAGATGCAAATGTGGATTTGCTGAGCTCTACAGCTAGCACTTCTTGGCCTATAGTCGCACCCTCCTGGCAAGGTGATAATTAATTCGCTGCAAGGCTTAGTTATTTTCAGACTAGTTTTCTCAAATACTCACCTGCTTTCTCTCCCCCTGTGTTTTCAGTTACAAGTTCATACCAATATAACTTTTTCCTAGTCTGCACCTCCTTGGAAAGCACCACCTCAGTGCTCTTTCATCACCACTCTAGGGGTTACCTCTTATCTAGACTGCCCTTGCAATGACCTTCAGAAAGCTTTTAATTCAGTTGTCATGCAAGTTATTATTTCCTGAAAGTACGTCATCAATGCATCACTGAACACCCAGTACAACTACTCTCCAGAAAGTTATTTCTGCTCCACTAGTTAGAATTCAACAAATAGAAGGTAGTACTATGACCTTCAGGTCTCCCAGGCCACCTCGTACTGTTGAGAATTTAACAGAACTGTACAGTAGGCTGTCTCTTTTTTCCAGGCCAGCGCATTCAATTTTGTTCTCCTAGTGTCCTGGTTATGGCTGGGATAGAGTTAATTTTCTTCTTAGTAGCTGGTAAAGTGTGTTTTGGATTTAGTGTAAGAATAATGTTGATAACACATTGATGTTTTAGTTGTTGCTAGGTAGTGCTTATCCTAAATTAAGGATTTTTCAGTTTCCCATGCTCTGCCAGCAAGCAGGTGCACAAGAAGCTAGGAGGGAACATGGCCAGGACAGCTGACCCGAACTAGCCAAAGGGATATTCCATAGCATAGAACGTCATGCTCAGTATATAAACTGGGGGGAGTTGGCCGGGAGGGGCAGATCACTGCTTAGGCATCGGTCAGCACGTGGTGAGCGACTGCATTGTGCATCACTTGTCTTTTCTTGGGGTTTTATTTCTCTTTTTTTCTGGTTGTTATATTCCTTTCCATTACTATTATGATAATATTTTATTATTGTTAATATTATATTTTATTTTACTTCAGTTATTACACCGTTCTTATCTCAACCCACGAGTTTTACTTTCTTTTTTCAGTGCTCCTCCCCATCCCACTGGGAGGGGGAAGGAGTGAGCAAGCGGCTGCATGGTGCCTAGTTGCTGGCTGGGGTTAAATCACGACACCTAGCAATGACAAATCTGAGTGTGCTATTCTCCTGCCAGTTAAATAGATGTGTTATTTCCCTCGCTACAGACTTTGGCAGACCATTTGAAGCCCCTGGTGGTCTGCGACGCTGCCCCAGAAGTGGGAATAAACACAGAATCCCTCAGACTGAGGACATACCTCACACGGAATTATCCCAGTATTGTCTTTCACATATAGGCAACCATCTACCAACTTCTCTTTGTCCTCTTGCCTTCCATCTGTTAAATAGCCAACCAAGATCAGGTAAGTCCTTGGCAAAGCACTCTGCATGGGTAAAGCACCTTGTCCTTGATCAGCCCATTCTTTAAATTTATTAGTGCTCCAGGTCAGGTGGCTGCAGCATGGCGTGCACTGCTGACGCTGTAGGTCAGAGATGGAGATGAAACTGGAAAGGTAAGAAAAGCAAGACTATAGAAAAACCTGTCTGCAAAGTTTGGGAATTACAGTGATCGCTGCAGTGGACAAAGCTTGGCTAAGTCAGAAAAGCCTTAGCTATTGGCACGGTCTGATGATACCGCATGGCAAGAATCAACCCATTCACTGGCAGTTATCAAGGACCTCTCTTAGCTCAGTCAACATGTTCTGCTTGAGCATCCTCTGTGAAAACAGACACTCTTTGCTGCTATGGCCACCTGAGCAGGCACGAGGAAGACTTAGAAAAAACCCAAAAAACTGAGAGTTGATAAAGTGGAACATGCTTTCAAGTACATGTCAGGAGAGGTGAGAGGGAGAACAGTTATTAGTTCTGACATTTTTAGCTTGAATGGGAGACTCTGTGACGAAAACCCCAACAACTGCTCAACACAGTTTATGTACCAGTAATGAACACGGCTAAATACAGACTAATTCCATCATCTGGTGCTAAAAAGTGCTGAACTGTAGTGAAAGCAAGGCTGAACAACTTCTAGATGAAGATCGTGATAGTTTTGGAACAAATTCTCTCCTGTGGATAGCTTACACAATACAAAGCTGAGAGAGAGCAAGCCAGTAATCTTAAGACTGGGCCAAGCTAGCCCTGAATCTTTCCACCTACCATCCTGGCTTTGGGGAGAGCAGGGAGAAAGAGATGTGGCATCAAATCAACCACATGTGAAGCCATCCACAGCTTAGCGTCTATCATGCTTAGACTGACAACGGTACTGAATCTGGGAAAACAAGGCAGCATCCTCACTAGATTCTAAGCCTTTTCACTGTTTGTATGATTATGACAGCATTCATCGTTGTTTACGTCCTGGCTCTCTGTGCTAGAGAATTAACAAGAGTCCTCTGTCCATGCTAACATCAACACTGAAAGAGCAAATACAAACTGGCCTCCAGCTAGTGATTTTGGTACTTGTTTCCAGTGAGGTTAGCTAATTTTAGGTTGTGAAACTGGAGCTCTATTCACAACACCCACTCGCTCAGTAGCGGGACATAATCAAATTCAGAGTATGAATTTGAAGAGTTTCACTTGATTAGTCAGATATCAAAGGTTCAAAGCCAGAAACCAGTCTAGACGAGTGATGGGTCTGAATCAGCTATAAATAGTATTTATATAAAAAAATTAATCAGAAGAGATAAACTTATGCAGGCAATGTTGCGCATTTGGCAGGAATCTGAACCGGAGAAAGAATAGCTGAAAAGGACATAAGCAAACTTCTCCAACCTCAGAGACAGAGCAGCACTGGGAATAATTCTGATATCTGTGATCTACAAGGAGAACAGTGCTGCTTATGTTTTCATCACATGTGCTGACTGCTTTTTGGGAGAAACCAAAACTACAGCATACCTGTAACAGATCCTGGTTATCACATACAGAGAACCAGCTGGAGCCTCTTCTGGTGCTCCAGAGCTTGACGGTTAGCTGTAGACGTAGCATGCTGCTCACAAACAGACCACTGGCCTCATACAAGACAAATACCAACTACCTTCAACTCTTCTCTGTGAATTCCCCTTAATATAAACCAAACTCTAGTCTAAATGTTGTAAAATATAGTCTATAGGAAAAATATGGCTTAGATGAGAACAGTTTAGCTGGTGTGAAAGACCTACCATCTACATTTATAAACTTAGTATAAAATTAAAGGCCACAAAGTCCCTAATCAATTCCATTTGACCTTTGTCCCAAACCCAGCTGTGCCAGGGGTTTTAACAGACAATCTCCCACCCTAAGTTGGAGCAAAAGAGAAACAGATCCAGATGAGCAAAACCTTCCAATCTGGATCTCTGTCAGCAAGCTGCGTGTTTTTCATGACAGTAAGCACCCAAAAGCATTTTATCAACCAAAACATGGACCACACCATCCTAGATTCCCCAGCTTTGTGAGAGTGTGCACTCGAAGGCAGACTTTGGCTGGCCAACAGCCTCGGAGACCATGCCCAGGACCAGCCTCCTGAGCAGATGAGCAGGATCCAGCCAGGAAGCCGCCATGCAAACTCGGTGCAGTACAGCAGCTCGCTCTCAGCGAGATGCCCTACTTTGCTTACACACTCTACCTACCGCAGACTAGCGGATACGGTGCTTAATCATACCGCAAGAGCGATCGGGGGCGCATTGAAGCCAAGAAAACTCATGCGGTTACCCCGTCTTCGACAACATCCCTCCCACACCCAGCATCCGGGGCAAGCATCGCACAGGAACCAGTTGCGCTTGCCTATTTATATATGCTGCTGCTGCTGCTGCTCCTGCTGCTGCTCCAGCTGCCGTGCTGAGCTCCCGGGAGGATCCCGCCAGCTCCGCTCCACCTGCCCGGGGCTGCAGCCGGGTCCTGCACTGGTGGTGGTTGTGGTTGTGGTGGTGGTGGTGATGGTGATGGTGGCGGGGCCTTCCTCCGGCACCTGCCGCGCATGCGCGATGAGCGAGTGCGGTCACCGGGCCCAAAGGGATCCCACCCCCCCCGCCCCGTCTCCGTCATCTCCTCATCCCCCTCCGTCCCTCCTCTCCCCGCC